>JAHHFK020004902.1:0-255000 GCA_024533555.2 Aedes koreicus | reverse complement strand
TACTTTCACTAACGACAATGAGAATCTTTTACGGTGATTATGTCTGATGACAACGAACGATGATGCATGCGAAAGGCGGAGACGAGGATGATTTAATTTTGGATTATTGTTTCTGTAGTTTGGCTAATACCGACACAGAGAGAAATGTATATACGCTGTATGTTGATTTTGATCAGTTTGTTTTGCTTGTTTTGTTTTCTTAGAGAATAAGGATTTATAGTTTAGACAGCACTGTAGTTTTTTTTCTGTATTGTGTTTACATATCATAATTTGTAATTTATTCGTTATATGTAGCTCCCTTGTTTCGAATACTTGTTTATGCTAGCTTTGCTTAGGTTGTTTATTTTGAATATGTTTGTATTACTTTTCTTTTGTTTGTTTTTGGTTTTGTATACTTTAACCATGGACAACGTAGAGTTTCTATTGTTGGCTGTATTTTGTTTGCTTTCGTAGTTTCTGTCTTGCTTATCTGTGTTCAATTGAAAAATTTCTGTTTCGGTTTTTGTTATGATCCAATTGGTAAAATATCGGCGGGTATTGGCAAATTGGATTTAAAAACGATTCCATTTGAAATGCTTGATTGATGAGGGATTAATTTTTCGTAAAATATTTATTCAATCATTAAAAATACGTAAAGATTCGAAAAAAATAACCTAGAAAATTCGATGTTCATTATGATTTAAAAAAACCAAGTGGTATAAGGAATACATCTGTTCGAACTAATGCTAATATCAGATTCTGACGACCACTTTCCCTAAATAGTAGGTTATTATAATTTGTGATGCTCGATTACTGCTTTTGGCTAAAATTAAAAAAATAAATGAACTTGCCACAATCTACGTTCATTACACTTAAAAACTGTACCTCTACTGACTTAGAAATTCGATTTCTTTGATTCAAGAGAGAAAGTTAGTTTCCTAATCTGCGATCTAATTTCTGGCCTGTTTTCAGGTATTGTTTTTTTTTTCATTTAATTTACTTCATTTCGATTTGTATATTGTACCAATCCAGTCTTAAATATTAGTATTTTTATTGTTATTCAAATATTGGTGTTATTCCCCATTTCCCCTTTTTCCTACGGCACCCATCAAAAGCCTTAAAATGACTCCTGAAATAAATGAAATATCTAACTCTAATACCACTAAACACAAATATTAAAATACAATTCAATATTGCTGTTAATCACATGCCAGTCTTTATGAGATAGTAGTTGAAGTTCAGAAGTAGAATTTTAAAACTGTTTCACTGTTAAGCAGGAATGCAAAAAAAAAAAAACAATTTGAGCATTACAAGCATTAAATTGTCATGCTTCTTCATGATCTTAAATGCAAAGAATTTTAAAAGCCAGGAAGGATCCAAAAAAGAGCGAAAATAATAATTAAAAGGAATTGGAAATTAAACCCTGCTTGTACACGATCTTCAGTCGCAGTCACTCACTTCGCTATCGTCAAATTAACAACATTGCCCAGGCTACGCCAACCAGCACCTCCATGCAGAAATGCTGAAAAACCAATTTAGTCTTTATTGTTTATCATGTTGCTTCATGCTAAAATGTGTACATAAATATGTGATATGATATGTACTACCACCCATTGTAGCACGGAAACTAAGTCCGACAGCAATGGGCTGTTAGACTTGATCAAGCTTTTAATAACCACTGATTATCCTAATCATGCCGTTGTATGAAGGGCCAAAAAGGGGTTGGGTGGATCGATATGCAACATCACTTATACGTATCCACAGGGATATAAAGAATCTCCTTCCAACAACAAGACTAAACAATTGGTCAAAAGAGCAAGCTATCTAACATGAGGATGCCCCAATGGGCGGGGAGAAGAGCCCGCCCTCTATTCACAAACTGTTAGCAATGGGGAGTTGGCATTCCCACTCTCCCCATCCAGAGTGCTTCAATCGGGTGCCCTGATGGTCCCTCCCATTCCCATGAAATATTTATATAATAGTGTATATATTTATGTGAATGAAAAATACTACAAGCATTCGTATCTATAATATATGATCTTCATTCGGTTGATCCTGAAATGCAAGAAATGTTGTAAAATGTTAAAGTGTAGAGTTCTGTGGTTCGCGCTTAAACGATAGCAGCATTCACCAAAATTTTGATTTGAAGTATCCTGAAAAAGTTTATTAAATGTATTGAAATTTTACAAAACTAACATTTATACATTTTAATTTACTGTTGCCATGGTCACTATTTGCTGCTTGATGCTGATTTTATAATAGCAATCCACTTTTATTTTTGCTGACCTAATAGTTATTGCTACCGAGTTAGGAATGGGAAGATTTAAGTGGAAGGGAGTTAAAGATAAATGGGCAAAAAACAATAAGTAATGTTTTAATCATCTTTGAAGTAAAATCAATAAAACAATATTACCAAATATAATGATATTGTGAGTTATGATCAAGTAATGACAAAGGTTGAAATGTAAAATCAAACACTAGCCAAATGGCACATGAATCAGATCAGCTCAGAATTGGTAAAAAGTCCATTTGTAAACCGGAAATGAAAAATACATTCAGCAATAAGTGCAAAAGCCAACCACAGATTCCGTAATTTTCAAAAGCCTACCATAGCCGTAATTTTCTGCGTTATATACTGGACATATAAGGAATGCTAGATGTCATAAAATGAATGTATGTTTCGTGTTTAAGCCAGATACCGCCTAAATCAGGTTTGTTGCATGAAAATGTGAAGGTCATGATATGATGGAAATAATACGATGTTGTAAAGAAATACTACATAATGTACATATAATAATTAAATGCCACTATTTGCCTCTTCCGCTGCGATGTTAGATGATTGAAACTCTAAAATAGCGAAAATTCCAACGTGATATAATGAAATAAAGTTGAACACCATCCTAGCAAAATAGCAAAATAGCAAAGAAAATTTAGGCAAATAAATTTCATACGAGTATGATTACTGCCCAAAAACGGAAACTCAATAAATCCAAAACAAATAAAAAATTAAAAATGAACGACAGGAAATTCTCCGATAACTCTTTTTTTTCTACTGATCCCATAAATGATTCTTTATGTCTGTAAAATAGAAAAGGTAGGCTCATAAACAATGTTAGTTTTTGAATTAACTAATTTGGACGACGAATATTTTTTTTTTTTTTTTTGTAGAATTTGTCGTATATCTCTTTTTATATCTCTCTAAAAAAAAAATAAAAACCATCCTATCTTTTCAAATACACAACGTGAGTTAGATGGGCCAAAACATACAACGATGCAAATGCGAAGCTGAAAATAGCATTGAATAATATTGTGAAGGTATGTTATAATATAAAATGATAATAACAATTATATTGGAAATGTCTGCATGTCTACAGATCCTCCTGTAGAAGGACTTGCATTATCATAGCCACGGGATCATAGCTAAAATGTGTACATAAATACTGTGGAAAAACTTATTTATGTAATATAACCACAATAGAACTGACCTCTAGCTTCGGGTCTTGACATAAAATCCTTACTGAGCCCTTGCGGCACGTCAAGCCGGCCAGTTCAGCGCAAGGGGTGTTTCCAATTGTACATGCAGTGACCAAAAATTTACTCTTCAACATCAGAACAAGCGGATAAATTGGTAGAATGAATTTTTGGTATCCAGTATTGGAAGCTTTATGTACATTCTAACATCCGTTAGAATGTACACTAAAGTATTTTTTTACACGGGGGATACGTTCCACTTTTAATATGAAACCGCGTGAAAAAAAGACTAAAAAGAGTTGATAAATTGACATGCTTAAGCATTTTAGAGATTGGACTCGGAAAAAATGCGACACTTTGTTTTGGGTGTAACTTTTTATCGCGTGAGTAAAATTAATGAAATTTTTGGTAATACGAGTTTAGAGTGTTATGTTTATGTGTGCAAAATTTGCGATCTCGCGATATCGTTTTCAAGATGCAAGTAGTTTTCAAGATGCATTCGAAACAAGAAGAGCTACGCCAGCAAATCTTGGGCGCAGTGATCGATAATCCTGGTCAGTCGCACAGATGGATCGGCAAAAGGCTTGGAATCCACCATTACACCGTGTCCCGCGTTGTGAAGATGTTCCAGGAGACGAAGGCTACCGAGCGGTGCGCTGGAAGCGGCCGAAAACCGAAAACGGAATACCCAGAGAAGGCGCGGAAGATAAGGCAGTACTTTAAGAATAACCCGAAGCTTTTCACCCGAGACGTGGCCAAAAAGGTCAATTCGTCGAAGTGGTTCGTCCAGCAGACCTTGAAGCGGGCTGGGCTACGTGTTTTTAAGGTCAGGAAGGCGCCAAACCGGACTGACAAGCAAAACACGGTGGCCGTACCGTGAGTGGCTGGTCAAGCCAGGCTGTCTCGTCATGGACGACGAGACATATATCAAGGCGGACACCAAAAAATCGCCGGCCTCGAGTATTTTGTCGGTACGTCCCGCATGGAGGTTCCGGAAAAGTTCCGGAAGAGAAAGATGGACACATTCGCGAAGAAGTACCTGTTGTGGCAGGCGATCTGCGAGTGCGGACGGTACAGCAAGCCGTTCATTACAACCGACACCATAAACGGGCAGATTTATCGAGAGGAATGCTTGCAGAAGCGCTTGCTGCCCTTCCTCCGCTCTCACCGTGGTCCCACGCTGTTCTGGCTGGATCTCGCTTCGTGCCATTACTCCAAGCCTGTAATGGATTGGTACGAAACGAAGGGCGTTAATGTGGTCCCGAAGGAGGCGAACCCGCCAAATACACCAGAACTTCGTCCGATCGAAAAGTTTTGGGCAATAATGAAGAAGAAGTTGAAGAAAAGCGGAAAAACATTCAAAACCGATGAAGCTTTGACGAAAAACTGGGAGAAATTGTGTAAGGAAGATGGACAAAGCCTCGCCCAAGATCTCATGAGCAGTGTTAAGATAAATGTACGAGCATTCATCTTGGGGGAGAAAATTCAATAAATAAATTATGCCAAAACATAGCTTATATATAGTTATTTAATCCCTGAAAATTTGAGAAGTATCCGATTTAAAATGAATTTTTGGTGATCATTTTTAAGTGTCTCATTTTTTCCGAGTCCAGTCTTTAAATTGCTTCAATTTTGTTTGAATGTGTTACCTTCCCATGCAATGGTCAAAATACAGTGTCTAAAATTTTGAGTATTTACACATAAAATTGTGATTTTTTTGAAAAACTGCCATATGCTTACCTTTTGCCCAAAACGATGTGATTCAAATTAGGTCGGTAGGTTGTTCCGTTCTGGAGTAATCGCCAAAAACAAACCGCATTAAAATTTTTTTTTGGGTTTATAAATGTGTTGTCATATTACAAAGAGAATCAGTTGGTAATCATATGAGATATAAAGTACAATTCAAATGTCTACAAGGTTTCCAAAGTGTTGTAAGCCATTTCCTGGCACACAGCGCTAAAAAAAACATCCGTAAACTTACCGAAAAAGTGATCAATGCACTGAATCCAATGGAGTGCAAAGCTCGTTTAGACAAGTCTATGTCAAATTGTGATTCGTGTCGATTAAAGCCTGTCCACGTTAAATTTCGGACACCATAATAATAGCAGCAAAAAAAAATCTTTACCCATAATTCAACAAAACCGATTTTTTATTTCACACTAATAGAATTATATCTACATAAGAAACGGTTGATAAAGATGTTAATCCTTCTTTCTAAAAAGTTCTCGAACTTTCTGTGGTACACCCGCCGTCAGGTTCCGTACGGTATCCTCAGATACGCCCGCCGTGACGATTCTCCATCTTCTCTACCATTTGCTTTCCTAGTTAGTATCGAAGAGTTTCCGCTTAACAAGAGCCCAACACTTCTCTATTGGGCAAAGCTCTGGAAAGTTTGGTGGATTGGCTGTTTTTGCACGTATTTGACCTCTTGTACCTTATACTATTCCAGGACGGATTTCGCATCTGGCCAAAACAAAGCTGGAGAGTCGTGGCTTTTGATAAACGGTAGCAACCACTTTTGCAGACATTCTTTCTCGTACACATCCTTATCGATAGTAACGGTAGTGACGAAACATTTAGATTTACGACCACAACTACATATGGCTTGCCAAATCAAACTCTTCTTCGGGAATTTGGACACCTTCTTTGTCCGGAAATGCTCGGCAACGGTGTTCTTTTGCATTGCGGTATAAAAAGAAAGACTCGGAAGCTGTTCGAGTACGTATGTTTCGTCGTCCATTATGATACAAAGAAACGTTTGCAAAAAAATTGATGTTAAGCTTCTTAGCACGACTTTTTGCAGTGAAATTTTGCTTGTCATCACGGTTGGGCACCTTTTTCATTTTGTACGACTTCAATCCTTGGCTCTGCTTCACTTTTGGTACGTTCGATTTTGAGGGAACTTCCCAAACGTTTAGCAAAGAGCTCTGCAGAAGATCGGGTAAGAGTTTCCTTGAAATTCAAGGGATAATCACTGACGAACCGAAGAAGCAGTCATTACAAAAATTATTCATACGACCATAATGATATTAATTGCCCATGACACCATATTAAAATATCGTAAACACCATCTTTCCAACCGTTCGCATCGTACTATGAGCTAGGGCACCAACTCATGTAGGAATTACAATTCCTTGGTTTCCATCTTACCTTGTTTGAGAGATTTGATTGGTTAGAAAACTTCCCTGAAGCAGAAAAGTTTTAAAAAATTCCAAGAAGTTTATCAATATATCAAAGAAGTATTTAAGAATCCTTCAGAAGAAGTATTCAAGAAGTACAGAGAATCATCTTAAAATTAAAAAATAAAATCCCCGATTTAAAAAAAATCCCACTGAGGATCCTAGAATCTTTGTAAAAAATTTGAATGCTCTACCAGAAAGTAAGAAAACTTCGAGATAAAATCGTTGAAGCAACTTTTGAAGGTTGAATGTTGATAACTAGATAATAGCTCCTCTTTTTAATCATCGATTAAAAATCGACACTTGTCCACATATTAATAATAACTTTCTAGAAAAATCCTTCATATCGCCACTTTGGAACAGCGGCCCAATTTTCTAAATAACAAGAATTAACACAAAAAAACAAAAAAAAAAAAAAAATTTTTCCCCCCCGACCCCAAAAAAAAAAAAAAAAAGAAAAAAAGTCAAAAATTATAAATTGTAAAAGCCGCAATAACAATTAAAAAAAATTAAACCACCACCATAATTAGCCGCCGTCGTACGCCAAATGCTCCCCCCCCCCCCACAAAAAGGAGAGACCCGTTAACCCACCCCCCTCCTCAAAAAAACCCCCCACAAGTTTCTCCACAACGGCGCGGGGAAAAAACCCGTTTATAAGGGGCTGATGTAATTCTTCCCGCCACCAACCAATTTTTCGTTGATCAGTGACCCAAAAACTTTTGTTCCCATACCGAGTGAAGTAATGCCACGGTAATTTCTTATATCACTTTTGTCTCCTTTCTTGAAAACTGGGAACATAGAAGAGCACTCCCAAGTAACATTGCCAAAACCATCCAGCTTTATTAAGTTTTACTAAAGTTTTATGAAAGCCACTAGAAATCAATTCGGCTTTATTATGGCAGCAAGAGATGCCAATAGGTTTCAAATTTTAGTCAGGTTTATAAGAACCTACACAGCTTCTTTAGAACGATCTTAAAACCTTGACTTCTAAAATTCCTTTTACTCCTATCAAAGGTTTTATTTTGACTTTATTAACTCATAAAATGCTGTTTTGAAATGCCGTTTTAGGACTCATTCATATTATCTTATTATGGTCAGTTGAAAAAGCATTTTAAAACCATTTTGCCTCCAGTAAATGCATTAAACGGCTAACTGGCATTGAGGAAAGCTAACAAGCGACCAGATAGTTTTCTAGTAGCCATTGCTAAGATAAATTGGCTTTTTGGCAAAACTGTGATTTCTTGCAATCGCCATGTCGAAATATATGAAATAATTGAAATGTGAAAAAATAAATACATTAAATTTTAAATGTAATACAATTGAACTGTAGATCTGAGACAAACTTTGATATTCGTTTAGATAACCTTATTGAATTCCATCAATTTTCAGGAGTTTCATGATTAATTTACGGAATATATTTCTTTCAATTTTGTTTTTGTTGTTGTAAACTCGCATAATTTCCAAGGCGCATTAATTTTCAGCTCTTATCGTGCCAATATTCACTAAATTTAAATTAAATGCGCATATGATTTGGAGCATGATACGCTATAAAAAAAACTCAATTTGTTTTATATATTTTGCTATTAATCATAATTTCCCGCAACAGGAGAACTTTTTTCTGAGCCATTATTAGCTGTTGAATGAATCAGAAGAGCAACAAAGCAAAACAACAAAATCCAACCACGATATCGCCGTGAAGTTTGACAGCTGTGGCCATTCAGCCCTATGCTGGTTTTGATGGCGGCCAATAGGTTTTATGATGGTTCTCAAGTGGTCATAACATCTTTCACTAGAACATTTTCAAAATCTTTATGGTCTTAGAAAGGTTTTATTAATTTGTTTTCACAACCGTCTATAGAGTGGGCCACTTTGTACACATTTCGGCTTTAAAGATGCATAGAGGAGGTGTTGGTGGACAAAACAGTTTTGAATGTAGCGTCATCAACAAAGCCGGGAGGAGTGCTATACGGCTGGATTAGAACTGAAATTGTTACTTGGGCTTCCACTGCATTGGAAATTTCGATTGCTGGAGTGATAAGTTGAATAGCAGAGAAAGAGGAGTAACTAAAATGTCAGAGCATTTTTTCAATTTGATGTTTGCATCTAAATTAATTATCGAATTCCAATCTTTATCATGTTAGACTTAAGTCGTGTACTTTTTACATCTGTCACTTTGTTCATCTCATAAAACTTGATCCACTCATAGTTTGACCGCACAAATTGAAACATTTCTTCGTGAAAAAAGTACATGAAAAAGCGGCTATGGATTCATTCTGCTGGAAATTTGTTGAACTTCAAAGGAAAAAACAACGAAAAATTATTTATCAGCATTTCGGATGAATTCTTGGACTTTTGTCTTAACATCACCGATTATTATTTTCACAATAGAGCGGTCAACTTTCATCTGCCATCCACCATATCTGCAAATCAGATGTTATTTTTTTATTGATTTGCCACATTTCTTCAGTTTGATTTCGATAACGGCCCAATATTACAAAAAAATCGGACAATTTAGTGGGTTGAGAGTTTTTTCAATAACGTCAGTATCATTCTGCTTATACCATTCCATGACATCCCGGTTGTAATGGTAGCAGGCTTAGTCTGGCCTGAACTTTACCAACAGTCGAGCGATCCGCTTCTGAAGTCAATCCTCTTTGTATACCTGCCCATTATGTCGCTTCAGTGATGAAAACCTTCATTTTCTTTTCATAACTGCAGATATCTTGCCATATCATCAGCTTGCGTGCAAACTTGTCTGTATAGACAAATTGGAATCGACCTGGAACATCATCCTTGCGTTTGGCAGGGAAAAAGTTTTTGTCCCGGGAGTTGTCCGAAGTCAATTTTAACATCTGTTTCATCGTCCATCAAAATGCATAGGTTATTTCGTCAAAACTTGCTCGTACAGCATTTTTGCGCGGCGTTTGGCAACCAGGGTCCTGCATGGCGTAGTGAGGCGGTCGTGAAAGTGGCCCCCGCCAGGGGCGCCAGGCTACAGGGGCGCTGAAATCCAAAATTTTGTAGTGACAAACTTCTGCACAAATTTAATCAATTCACTTGCAAAAATTAATAGTACAGAAATTAACAGTGTACTGATGCTAACTGCGAAAGGCACGCATTTTCTCCTTTCATTTTCGCGCCTTTTTGCCCATTGATGTTTAGAGTCAGGCTGCTTTCTAGAATCTTTGCCTCCAGCGCTCTCCTATATAACTACGCTTGGGCCACCCGAGAGTATTTGATTATGTACCTATTGTTAAATATTAATGATTCGCCTCTGATTCGCACACGGCCATCAATTTTTCTCAGTTTTGAGTCGGTTGTAATAATGAAGTGCTCTTAAAGATTCTTTAATGGTATCATTGCAAGGACATTCTAATACAAGATGGTCGTCTAAACGAGAAGGGAAGCGGAACCTATGCTCACCATAGTTCATATATTCATCACATTATGCAGTCATCCAACTTCAAACGTAAAAAGATGTTTAATTTTCTCCAATAAATGGACGCAGTAAAACGTAAAAAGATGTTTAATTTCTCCAATAAATGGACGCAGTAACCAAGAATATATAATCCTGGCAAATAAAATTAGGTCTTGAATATAATTAAAAGCTACAAAAACGTTTCGGAGACTTAAATTTCGTAAAAATAATGAGCAGTCAGATTTTCAACACAATTTCTTACCTTTGCACTACAAATTCGTCGTATTGATCTAACCGTACTAGGGAATATACTCGAGCCAGACTCCAAGTTTTCTCTTTAATTGCACTATATCCTCACACATTTTCGTTGCGTAATTGCACAAACCATAAAAATCACACTTCACTTATTACACTAGCCACACGAGAATCTACGAATACGTGATAAAATACTAGAAAACTATGGGATTAATTTTCACAATAATTTAAATACGCTTGCACCTATTCTGAACCGTGTTTACAATCGACGTAATCGCTTGATGTTGCCAAACTATTTTATTATGACTCTTATTCGAATGAAATGGGTTTGGCAGTACTTCAATATCACCTTTTTTGTGGGAGTGCTACAAATCGCCCAAAGTTGAACTATTTTATTTTTCCATAGATTAAATAAATAATAACATACTTCTAATTGTAGATTTTTTCAATATTTACCGAGAAATAAAATTCCACATTTAATAATATTTTTCCATCTCTGTTGAATTTGGCGGCACTGCTCACATACTGTATAGCATACACATCAACGCTAGTGTGCGTGTTCAATCATTCATAGAGCATTCTATGCCCAACGTTATGGTGAGTCTTGTTGTCAATATTCTCATGGAAGAATAACAAACAAACCCTTTCATTTTGTCTTGGTTATATGCATGCTACCCAACACACGTGAAGTGCTGTCAAATGATCTACTTCATGCGAGAATTTTTTTTTTAAAAGGGCCTAGTCGAAGTTCTTTTGATTGCAAACATTGAGCTTTTACTTATGTCACACTCTGCATTTTAATTAATAAATATTTTCAGTCAAGTTTTGAACTTTTTATCATTGATTTGAATTGAAACTGCCACAGTCCTCCTTGAATATGAGAACCAATGAACCCTAATAGTAATATCCCATGTTTCCCAAAGATGCTCAACCAATATTGCGCATTTCGCTCACCACTGGACTCCGAACTTACATTTTATAAGTGCGGGATTGTCTCAAATCGTGTCGTTGTCTTCAGCGCACTTATGCAACGGCTCGTGAAGAATAAGTGCGCCGAAGACATCGACACGATTGTATGCAAACCAGCACTTTCGTTAACGGTTCTGCACTTAAAATTAATTGCGAAACAGTAGGGTGCAAAGTGCGCAATATAACCAATATGTTATAAGTGCTGAAAGTGAGATATTAGGCCTGTTTAATGACCAGCTCGCGATGACTCGCAACCTCTTTTTTGTCTCTTTTCGGCATTCGTTCAGGGATTGATGCCAAAAAGAGTTAGCATGATACTCCGAGTTAGTTCGAGTTGGTCATTAAACAGACCCATTGTTTTATGTGTACTTGTGCTACAGCGTTATAGACGATTAAACGACCTAATTTAATCTCATACAAAAAAAATGTAAACAATGCCCGCAAATAACTGACACTTTCTGAGGGCCAGGCGATGGCTAGATAGGGCGTACCAAAAGAGTGAAAGAGGTAGATAAAAAGTGCTGACGTCAAGGTGCAAGCGTTTATTGAGGTTATTACGTTCAAATGTATTAGTGTTTGTTGTGTAGATGTGGTAGTGATCCTCTCCAATGTTTTCCTTTAAAACTAAACGTCAAGCGTACACGCTCGCAATGAATGTTGGGTAATATGTGAATTTACATACAAGGTTTTGAACAATACGAATTGATGTGTACATTGTTTGTATGTATTAGAATTTTAAGGAAAACAAAAGGGTGCTTGCACTGTATCTGCAAGACGCCAGTGTGCGTGCAGTAAACGTCACTAATATTCATTGCACTTACTCTTTGATGTAATATGAATAAGAGCGGCGAAGACATCGGCACCTGGGAGGAAGAAACAGATACGAAACATGTGAACGTCAAAACGAGCCGATATTTGGCTGTCACTGCCTGTCAAAGCGAGTCGAGAATCAAAACAACGAAAAAAGCTTTGAAGAACTTGGGAAAACAATGCAACAAACAAAATCGATTTAGTTCCTTTTTAGCTATGACTAAAAAGGTCAATACAAGTTTTATCCTCCAAATCTGTCGCAAAGATGTGATTTCTGACACAGTTTTCGCAACAGATATTGACGGATTCCTTGAACATGATACATCGCGTGGCTGTTGTAAAGTTCCCAAATGCACATTTTCACGAAATTCCACGCGGCGCTAAACGAACAACCGCGTCTCACGAAACGTCGCAATGTAATCTCCCATAAGGATGGAGTAAACAGAGGTACACCGCGTGGAATTTTGAGCAAATGCGTCAATACGAAGTCGGCGAGAAGAGATCTATCCAGGTTTTTACGAGCGCTAATGGCCGCCACAATCATGCTCAGTTTCTGGTAGGCAGCGAACGATTTGACGTTTGTCTTGTTTCATTCGATCGTCTACTTACTAGTCGACACAAGCCAAATGTCAAATCCTTTGATCGCTTCCTGATAGTGAGATTGATTGTGGTGGCCATTACAGCTCTTAAAAGCCTGGATAAAACAGTTACGCCATTATTTTAAATTGATACCAAAGTTCCAAAGTTGCCCACTAAATACAATCTGGTGGGTTTTCTCAGTTGCTTTAATTTTATACGGCGCATTGAAATTTTCTTGAAGATTGATAAAGCTATGTGTTACATTTTATGTGTACTATATAGAGCTTCCTCCCAGACACGATTCAACGTTAGATCGGACTTGTATTCGCGTTGTCGCACTTATAGAATCACACCGCGCAATCAAAGTGGGCTAAAAAGCGCAACAACTAGGCTTGTTGCAAACTCGGCAGTCAAAATACCATTACCGCATCGCAAGTGCGACTTAGTATATGAGCGACAATAGAAACAGTGATGTTTTTAAAGCAGCATAGGCCCTTTTAAAAGTTTTGTTGACGTTTATATTTTTGGGTGTAGTAGTGGAGAGCGTTAACTTGTTTATATTTTTTCTTGATTAAAATCAGTACGATTAACATATGTACACAGATGGGATTAATGTTTTTCGTGATATTATTAAAATAGATACATAGCAGTGGCAACTTTTCCGTATTAAATTGGAAGAAAATTATCAGAATCGAATGTTTTGTGTGTTGCTAAACGATTAACGGTAAGTGAACGAATAAATTGTGAATAACTTGTGTACTCAGTGTTCGGTATTCAGTGCATATTCACCGATTTCCACTGGAGGTCTGCTTATTGAGCTCAAGATAGGTTCCGCTTCCACTGCTTTCAACTACACAAACAACCATCTTGGCTCCGAACCACGCTTGGACTGTGCGGCTATTCAACCCTTTCCGGAATTCAAACATAAACATCCATTCTACGAAAATACCACACTTCCACTATTCGGCTAACCTCCTGGCGAAACCGATCCCAAACCATCCCTTGTTAAAATTCATTTGCCCACAAACGGACAAACCTCATTACCACTCGTGTTATCTTCATATCTGGCCTTTCTATTCTGCCTTTGAATAACGAAAAAAATGCTAACAATCCCAATCTTCCGACTTTGGTTGATCCCCAATCCCCCTCCGTAATAACAACCTCATAAAAACTACATTCAAACGATTTCAAACCGACAATCCTCCGGATCCAACTGACATTCGCATAATGTTATTGAAATATCCTGCGCCGGGGGATGAAAAACGAAATAAAAAAAATATAACAACCCCAACCCGATGACGATGCTGCAGGTCGGTTGGGTGAAGGCGAACACCAAGGCAATACAGGCCATCCACGAGCAAGTCATCACCCACAATCCTCGGGTGACGGTGTCACACGCGGACCTTAATACCTGGAATCTGCACATCAAATCCGTGATGGAAGAGGACCGGGGCGGCTACATGTGCCAGCTCAACACCGATCCGATGAAAAGTCAGGTGAGTTTGGGTGATTTTTTGCATGCATGTGTTTGTTTGGGATTGGTGGGACGAGAGGCTGGATTCCGGTTTGTGATGATGAACCACTCGCTGTTGGTATGTTACCGCGGCTGATTGTGGTTAATTCGTTTTGCCTACAGTGAGCTGCACCGTGCTAAAATTATGGCAGTCAAGCTATATTTGCATTTTGGCTCGTGAGATAGCGTCTGCATACAGAGTGCATTGGCCCATAATCGCGACACTCGCGAGCGCTATAAACAAAATAGTTTAAAAATGAACACAACCGCAGGATTACTAGTTGACATTTGTATAATCTATTGTCCAACAATCGATCCAGAAGAAAGCTGGATAACAGGAAAATTCACGTGCGTTTTTCTTGTGGTCCATTCATTCATAATAATTCCAAAAAACCTGAAACAAAGTGAATGTTGTTGATGGGAATGTACTGGAATATGTGTTCTAAAACTAAATAGCCTGGCCAATACCTACAATGAGATATAATTTAACTGTTTATCGATGTTTATCGATATCTATTGTTGCAAACAAACAGTACTACTCTTCTGAAAAACCTCGAAAAAATGTACGCAAAACAGTGAGTGATTAAACGGGATCGTTGTATTGCTCTGATCGCTAGTGGACTTCTTTTGTAAATTCTTGTCGTCGGCTGGACATCCGTGGCTCACTATCGATGATGATACACTAGCTAGTAGACTCCGGTTACAACTGCTTGGTCCGTAGCAAATCGGCATGATTCTGGCTACCGCCCTGATGGCCTTCACCGCCTTCTCTCAGGCATAATCTACGTGGCTGTTGAAATTTAGCCGATCGTTGATTGTGATGATACTTCATCACGCGCTTCGAGACTATGACAAGCCTTCCGATGACGACTTATGCTCGCTACACCGCTTTGCAGTTGCTGACCATCAGCACATCGGTTTTGTAGTGAGCTACCTGCAGCTTCACCCCCTACATCCAGTTTTCAATTATGCCAATTGCTTTGGTCACCAGCATTTCCACTTCTTCCACTGTTTCACCTATCACTGACAATACGATGTCATCCGCAAAGCCACCGATTACTACGCAGCTTTAGGCAGCTTCAGCATCAGCACTCCGTTGTACATCCCGTTCCAAAGTGTTGGCCCAAGCAAGGAGCCATTTGCAACTCCCGTCGTGATGTTCACCAATTTCCGCCCCACGGAGGTCTCGTAGACCAGCACTCGGTTCTGAAGTAACAGGTAATCAGGGACCCTCATTCAGTGCAGCGTCTTGGCAATAGCCTCCCAGCTGGCACTATTGAAGGCGTTCTTACGTTATTTACGAATATCTTGACCACTGTCCGAATAGCATCCACCGTAGCCTTCTTTTTCCGGAGACCGAATTGCAGCGTCACATGCCCTTACTAACGTATCAGTCAGCTCGTCCGCGTTTTGATTGGAGAGTTCATAGTGGAATCCAAGTGCCTGTAGAAAGAGTTTGCTATCGAAGTCCTTCGTCTTCCACTTTGACTTGCAACTATTTTTCATTCGTATTGCAACAGGATTTCACTGGCCGATGCTATACCGGATCACCAGATGATCGCTATGGGTATACTCCACTCACACTCTCCAGTTGCTTTGCCAGAGCTTCTAACAGGCTGAACCCTCTGGCGTTGGTACATCTGCTGCCCCACTCTACAGCCCAAGCATTGAAGTCTCCTCCGATGACGATCGGTCTTCTTTCTATGAGCTTCTTGGTAAGTGCATCCAGCATCTGGTGGAACTGCCCAATGGTCAGCCTTGGGAGTGCACAGCTGTATACAAAGATTCCGTTGATTTTGGCAATCACAAACCCTTCATATGAACTGAACACTACTTCCTGGGTAGGGAATCTGCCCATCACTTGTATCGCAGCCATCACCGCTCTATCTGCCACCCAGATTCCATTCGTGAGGAACACGATACTGTCCGCAATGATTGCGACGTCACACTTTGTTTCTGTTGCTGAATGCCACAACAGTTGCTGTGCTATGTTGCAATGATTGATGTTAATTTTGGTTACTTTCATTACTGCTGACCTGATGTCGCCTTTTTATATACTGGGCAAATGAAGCACCTCCCGTCATATGATTGTTTCCGTTCACTTTGTTTAAACACATGCATCTCGGTTGCTTTGCGCAGTCTCCTGCAAAATGACTCTTCTCCCCGTATTTCCTGCACAGACCAGACCTGTTGGGGCATTTGAAGTTCCTCGCTTGGTGACCAAAGCCCATGCACTTAAATCATCTTTCCAATTCCAACTCGATGGATGACTCTCAGTGACCACTCAACGTTTACTCGATCCGACTCCAACAGCTTGTTGGATGCAGCTGTCGGCAGATGTATCACCACCGTCTGTGTGCCACCGTTCGCCTTCCTCAACCGGATCGTCATTGGTGCATCTCCAAGATCGCAGTGTCCCTTCAGCGCCCTCCTCAGCTCGTCTTCTGTTGTGATCTCGTCAAGATCCTTGCACTCGATCACAGTCTCTTGTGAGAGAGCTCTAACTATCGCCTGCTCACCAAGAGACCTTTCGACGAGCGTCTTGAAGGCTGTGCTCTTGGTGGCAGGATCCTTCTTCAGCTCAAAGAGCATCTCACCTTTCTGGGTGCACCTGGTTTTCACCACCTTCTCCCCTAGTTCCTTCAACTCCGGATCAGCTCTAACTTTTCGGAGGAGTTCAGCGTACGTCGTTCCACTTTTTACCTCCACAATCAGATTACTTTACTTCGCCATTACTTCGCTCCCGACAAGGCAAGGTATCTGCTTCTTCTGCTTTCCTGACGTTTTCACATGCTGCTGTTTTTTTATTCTTTTACTTTTTCTGGTTGCCGACAGCGCACCATGCACTGCCTTCTCTTTTTTCCTCGTTGCTGTGAGCTTTTTCAGCTCCTCCTTCTCCTCCTCCCCTAGTGTATCCCTTTTTCTTTTCTCAAAGCGTGGATTCTGAAGTTCTTTCGGCGTCTTTAGTGCCTCAGCCGTTGCCTTTTCCGTTGCTTTTTTGGCGTCCTCTAGTCTCTGCTCTCATCCTCAGTGCATCCTCATGACGTTCGGCTGCTGCTCCCTTAGCGCAGAGAACCAACTAATGATGCTTGGAACTAGCAAACATCCTCAATTTGGAGAAACTGGTGATCCCAAACTAAGGCAATACCAGCGCCAGCCTCGTCCGAATGCAGGTCAAATACGGAAAGGGTAAGGGAGTTTGTTAACGTGATATTCGCTTTTTCGGAAGCCGAGGATTCCTCTTCACCTCCACGAGAAATCAATGGGATGTTCAAATATTGGTACTGATTTCTGATTTGAATCGAATTATATCAACAGTACAGTTGTTATTGTGATGGTGGTTTTTCATAGGAAATACAAGGTAATTTATATTAAAACTTGAGAGCCAATTTGGATCGATTTCTGCCAACAGTACGGATATTGCTGGGGCCACTCATAAAATGGGACGGTACAGACTGTTCCGAAAAATAAAAATACACTTTCTCTTTCTCAAATAAAAAAGACCAAACTGTGATTTTTGATTATTGTATTCTCAAACATAGTAAATAAAAATGTTTTCTTTCCATCTTCATTTCGATTGGCTTGATTTTTCGTAGGGTAGGCGAGTTCTCTAACTTTTCCCTTAACACTACTCATAAGCTTCTGCACAAGGCTTTCTCCTACAATTTTCACCACTTTTGGCCAATCTTTCTTAAATTTTTTAACACTATCCACGTGTTTCATATGTTTTCTCACCTTCTCACCTTCGTCAAAGCCCAGAATGTTTCGATAGGGTGAACCTATGGGCAGTTTGGTGGATTCGTCTCCTGTAGTGCATGTATTACTACGACGGTTATTGCAGATGCAAGCCCCACTGCAATGGGAGCTGCTCTTATGCAGACGAACAAACAAGGTGAAAACCGTGTTATCTGCTTCGTTTCAAAGTCGTTAACCGAGACGGGAAGGAGATACTGTCAGACTGAAAAGGAAGCGTTTTTTTTAGTCTGGAGTGTCTAAAGATTTCAAATATATCTCCTAGGGAAACCTTTTGATTTAATAACGGACTGTAATGCCCTGACGTGCCTTTTCAACCCTCGTTCAAAACCGTGCCCGCGTGTTGAAAGATGGGTCTTACGACTTCAGGGGTTTCAGTATAATCTTAAACACATATCAGGAGAGAAGAACATAGTAGATGCGCTTTCTAGGTTATCTACGCTGAGACCAGTGCCTTTCGATGTCGTGGTAGAATTGTTCGTGAATGAAGTTGGGCGAGCAGCAGCTATAACTGCAGCTATCCGCTGGGAAGAAATAGACCGTGTTTCTGAACAGGATCAAGTCATATCATCGATTTTCGAAGCCATAAGCAGTGGACGTTTGTTTGAACTACCGATGGAATACCGCATTATAGGAAGAAAGCTGTGTCGCGTTGGGAATGTGCTGATGAGAGGAGATCGAATAATTGTACCTAGGAACCTGAGACAGCAAGTGCTCAACCTTGCTCACGAAGGTCACCCAGGCACCCGGATGATGAAAAGCCATCTTAGATCATCGGTTTGGTGGTCCAATCTAGACTCCGACGTTGACTCGTTTGTAATGGTTTGTAGAGGATGCTTGCTAGTGTCTGCTCCAGACGCCCCGGCACCCATGACCCGGCGAAGCTTACCTGCTAGACCGTGGGAAGACGTAGCGATTGATTTTTTGAGACCATTGCCGGAGGGACAGTACTTTCTGGTTGTAGTAGATTACTACACTAGGTACTATGAAGTGTGTGAAATGACTACGATCACGGCTGAGGATACTATAGCAGAGCTGACTACGATTTTCAGTCGCCACGGACTACCCGTCACGCTAACCGCTGACAATGCACCGCAATTGAGTAAAGAATGTGAGACGTTCTCTAAGTTTTGCAAAGACTACGATATAGTACTAATCAATACAGTTCCCTATTGGCCCCAAATGAATGGGGAAGTGGAACGCCAGAACAGGACAATACTAAAGCGTCTGCAGATTGCCCAAGAACTGGGTCAAGATTGGCGTAGAGAACTACAGAAGTTTCTTCTGACGTATCGTGCAGCATGCCATTCAACGATAGGATGTTTGCCAGCTGAATTACTGTTTAATGGAAAATTCAAACCACCTCCCCAACCCCCCCCATTCCCCCGACAAAAAATACAACGACACACAAACAAAAAAGAAAGAAAAAGAAAAAAGAGAAAAACGCCAACCCCCACCAGAAACAAAAAGAAAAAAAACAGAGGAAACTGAGATTGAAATAAATTAAAAAAAAGGACAACAAACCGAGCACAGGATTCGTTAATGAAGAATTTGTAGTGCTCACATAAACGGGATCGGATGCTACTATCAAATCTACGGTGTCAATGACGGAGTACAGAAGAAACACTTCTCACCTGAAGAAGATCCCGGAAACAAGCAACCAGAGGACCAGTAACGACGATACATCGAATGAAACGCCGATCGAGACATCGACGGCAGAGCCTGACGAAGCTAGTGATTCTAGTACAACTAATCCTGTTAGCATACAATATGTGGATGAACCTGGAAAGAATCGGTTCCGTAGTTACGTGCCATATTAGAGCAGCATGTGTTAAGGGCAGGCTTGTAGATATTCGCATCATTTCCCCCTTATTCACTCATCGTGTGCGAAGATCTTCGAAGCATCGATGTACAACCAATCTTCTCTAATGAAGAGCGTACCAACGTAAAATCAAACTGCGGTGAGTAGCCCGGCTGAGAAGAATATGAGTGGCAAGGCAAAACTGAAGCTTCGTTCTTCGTGCTCTTCGGCTCTGACTCGTTCACATCGTGACTAGCAGAGTGGTGTGATCGACCCGAGTGTTCTTCGGTCTTGTCGCTCTTCTGCACATGCGTTGACCTTCATGAAGAATGAAGAATGAAGATGCAACGCGTTTATTCTTCGACGCAAACCAGGAAAGTTTGTTGTTCGTCACAATGAAGAACGGCAAATTTGAACATAATCACAATTTTAACATAATCACATTTGAACATAATCACAAATTTGAACATAATCAAAAAAAAAATGTGAACATAATCACAAATTACTGAAATTTTGAACCATTTTACAAAACTTATCAAAAAAATCAGCGATGTTTATTTGTTAGCTTTAGAAACACACTTTTTAAAGCAAAATTTCTTAATTCTTTATAATTTCAAATTCCTATCTTTGGAAACACTGAACCGATTTCTTAATCTTGTAAACCAAATAAAAGCTTGTTTGCACAGGGAATTTACTTACTGCTCATTATATTTTTTCTTGAAAACTTTGACATTTTTACATGATATACATAAAAAATCAGGGAAGTGCCGTTTTTCGTTTTTGAGCTATATATTTTTGAACTTTTCAAATTATGGTTTTCCAGCCACTGTTTATCAATGAAGATGCATGGTAGTCTAGCCGTATGGAAAAATCCAGAACGCACGATATATCGCTGTTTTTATGATATGGTATGTAAAAAGGTCTAATCTTTCATATAAAAATATACAAAATCAGATAGCACCCCCTGCCTACAAACCATGAAAACCGTAAAAAACTAACAGTATTTTTTTTTTCAACACAGAATTACAATACAGTAGCCGTTCGCTAATTGGGGGATGACTGCAACCCATTTAGCGAACGGCATTAGCCAATTGGGGGGCATTAACAAGCGTCAATGTTGAGCGAGGAGCGCTTGACTTTTTTGTTTTTGTTTTTCATTTATTTGTTTGCTAAATTGTTGGTGCCAGCAGCTGCTTAGTGCGCCAAACATTACATCAGAATGCCAGCCAATAGATCAGTCGGTGATCAATGCAATCAAAACTAGATACAAACGAAAACTGATGCTGAACTGGTGGAGTCTCATTTTGCAGATGAAAAATCTCTAGCAGTATCGATTTACGGCATAACTGGAACAAGCTCAACTGGAGAGCAAATCCAGCTTTGGCTTGAGGTCCACTTACTAGATACTTACCATAGGTAAGATCGTCACAATGACAGCGAGGTGTTAAAAGATAAATAAATAGTTAGTTTAGTACCCAAAATTGATAATTCAATCTGCACGGAGAAAGAATGGTTGGTTACCAGCGTGGATTCCGTGGATGGAAGTGTCTTTGTCGGCCAAAACGAAGAACCCAACAAACATCGGTGTTGAATTAGAGCTTGTTCAAGCAAGTTTGGAGAAGCTATTCAGCTGTTTCTTCTAGAATAGCTGAATAGCTTCTCCAAATTTGTTTGAACAAGCTCTAATTCAACACCGATGTTTGTTGGGAACCTAGTGAAATTGATTTTGAATCCGCGTTGAAGCCGCTTGATAACGTGATCCAATTCGTCCAAAACGACACGTTACAGACTTTAAAGCTGAAATCCCTACGATCTAATTTGCGGGAAGCAAAGTTGAAGAAACGAAATATGTAACATTGTTTTAATAATTTGCTCCGCTCGTAAGATGAATAAACTTTAATTATGTCCGTAAGACGTTTTTCATCTTGTTTTCCAATGTATTCAACAGTCATTGAAAGATCCCTCGACAAAAATGACATCGAAACGTCATCATAGTTTTGACATCAAGTTAATAAAATATAGATATAATGCTTCAAATGACTGCTTTTTAATTGGGTTGCAACCCAATCACCGAATCACTAACTAAAAAGCAGCCCAACTAGAAAACCCCTAATTAGCAAACTTCTGCTGTATATGATTATGTTTACATTTTTCCTAAAAACTTGATCAAAATAGATTTTCTTTTGGTATTCAATAATCGGTACAATGGTTCCAGAGTAATAATTTTTAAAGTTATTAAAAATAAAGTTTTTCGGGCCACCGTACCAAAAAAAACACAACTCTACCCCCAAAAAAAAAAAAATTTTTATTTTTTTTGATAGACAACAAGCTTACACCAGGGGGTGTGACTCTATCTCAGATGCAGGATTTTTTGTTTTATGCTTTTGTGCGATGTGCGCACGTTTAGTAGATAGAAAGAAGATTTTGATGAAGATTTTAAAGATTTACTGCAAAAAGATGCAGCACGATGCAAGTAGATGGATTAATATTTACAAGCTGAAACAAGATTTTTCAAAGATCGATTCGCTAGCGTGGGATTTTTCGATCATCTTGAATCTGGATTAAGATGTGTCGCACCCCCAGGCCTACACACTGTTGATAAATTCTGAGACCCAGTAAATCTTTTTTATGGAATTGCTGCACATAGGGTAGGGCACGGCTTAATCAGGGGTCACTATTTTAATCAGTTGTTAGGAAATAGGTCTATAACTCCTACATTTTCCAAATTATTTCACTTTTAATGATACGATCATAAGCTTTATCTATTGGGTCAATGATTCGATGTATGAATCATGATTGATTACCAATTTATTACTGTAATTTTGAAGATTTAAAATACATCATCTAGAAACCATCAGTTTCTTACCTGCTGAAGAAGTTCGCTTAAATTTTACATTTGATCGCGTGTACCCTGAGGACATGTCTTCATCAGCTATCTCTCACATTTAGGCTCGTTGCCAGAATGTGATGTTGATAATTGAGTTCAATTTATTTCAAATTTAGATGATCTGAAATCACTATTTATTTCATGTTTCTTCCAGTCATTTGAGCTTGATCTATGCTTATGATCATATTGTCCATCATCTGGCACTATCATTTGCAATAAAAAATATGTTTTGGAGCTGTTCAATAGTACCCAACGATAAATAATACTTCGCTGTTGAGCGGCAGCTATGGCATCACTGTTGCTTTTGAGAGAGCCCATGTTTCCTCTCTTCTTTGTTAACCATGGATATAGCGCACCGGTAATGTAACGTGAAGCCTGCTGTCTCTTGCATTTGTTTGTTTCAACGACAAACTAAAAGTTTGGTCATAACCTCATAACCTGCTAAGAGACGAGTTTGTGATCGTAGCAATCGACATGTTTTGGTTGATTGTTTTCGAGAGCGGATGGGTAAAACGAAGGAGCGGGTTGAAGAAATTGACGTTTGCAGCAAATCGTGAACTGGCCTATTTAATTTCACCTTCGCACACATGCACAGAATCGCTCTCATACAATATTGTTAGTTTATGTACAAATTGAGGAGCTGAAGAAAACATTTTTTTAATCGGAAAGCAATCGTTTTTGAGGGTATGTTCCGATAGACCAGACGTAAGCAGAGGGATTAATGTCCGAATATTGGCAGTTCTAATTAAAGGTTACATACAGCTTCATCAAAGAAAAATCGCAGCAAGCCGTGCTTGGAAACTGACGTGTTTTGTTTTTGCTGCATCCTTTTTGCGAAAAATAAAATCAAAAATCAAAAATATATTCGTAATTCAACCTAATCGAACAGTGAAATCATAAGATCTCCACGTGTTTTGTGTAAGATGTAGTGAATACAATCGATTCCCTCCTGAAATTTGTGATGGTCGGTAGTTTATCCCCGTTTTTTTTTTTGTTTTTTTTTGTCCTTTGGCCCCGCACCCGGAGGAATTGTGTTTGTTAGTGCGGTTAATATTGTGCCACGCGGAGAAAAATGATTAAATTAGAGTATTTATGCTTATAAGCAGTTTAGAAGTCGATATAGAGTCGCCTCATAGCGGCGGATTTTTATTATTGACAGAGTGTGAGAGAGAAAAAGGAAAGCCAGTGCAAAGTAGCAAACGGCCATTTGCTGGTCACAAGCAAAGAACGAAGATAACGCGCATGCGTGCGTGAGTGACTGGCATATAATGGATACAGATGGAGAGCTGTGAAGTTTTATGTTCTTTCGTTGCACAATGATTGTGATTTTCAAGTAAATTTTTTTTCTCATAAATGCTTTTTTTACCTGTGATTTTCGTTGAATTGCATTTGTGCGCGAAGTACTAATTGAATTCGAGCTGTTCCATTCGAAATGGATGATGTGAAAATATTTGCCGAATAACGGAGTGTAGAGACATAAAAGCCTCCTTTAGCATCACAAGGAAGCTGTCCAAATGAAGACTGTACACTCAGAAAAAAATTTAAACTAATTAGTTTAAAGTTCACTCTAAATTGATATTCGCCTGGGTTGACGCGTAGCTTTGTATAAATGACAGATATACTCGCTTAGTATAAACTTGAAATGTAAGCGGTATAGTATAATGTTCAAATATAAGTGCGTAGTTTAATGGGAGTTTATTTAAAACCCAGAATAAAATATTTTTCCGACATCGATTTGTTTTTGTTTTGTCGAACCCCAAACTAATAATATCAAAAAAATCTAATCTGTCGCTTGTATTAAATACCGATTGACCTTATAATCTGGTTGATTGGATTATTCTCTGGTATGTTCGGGAAGATTTTTTTGGGTTGAAAGTTTGGAACTTGGTCAGCGTTGAGCATGCCACATATTTATACTGATTTTATGAACAGATGTAAATCTATCGGAGCGTTCTTTCTGCGTGTTAATATGCCATCATTCACCAAGCAGAAAGAGAGATCCAATTTACTGCCATTGATATTGGCGTCGGGAGCTGTTACTTTATGAATTTAGACCATCGTTCCGAAACCGCCAAAGCTCGCTGCATATGCGCAGAATGCGCATTAATAGGTTGGAAAAAATATCGCACTGAACACAAAATAGCATTTTTTTTTCGAGCGTTTACGAAATTTGCCGGGTGCTTAGCACCCGGAAATGACAACAGGATCGCGTTTAATAAGGGAAAATAATACTATTTGGAGATCTCCAACACAACTTTGACTCAGTTTAAACTTAATGGGACGTTAGCATAGTTTTTATACTAAGCTACTGGTAAACGGCGTCTATGATAAAAATGAGTACTTTTTAAAGTATCGATGATTAAAAAAATCTCAGAGTGTATATCAGCAACAAATTCCGGTGAGGTCTATCTGATTATAACCACAGAGAACAGACATCCAGGCTCAAACATTTTTTATCCCATTTACTGTGTAAATTTTTAAAAGTAAACCGTTGAAAAAACAACGCCGCCTAGTCTAGGTTTCACCAAACTAAAATTGACAGACTATCAAAACATACGATTCACCAAAACTAACGGAAACGAGCTGTAATTTTAAAAATAGCCGTTACAGAAATTTACACACGAAGGGAACTCAAGCTTGGATGTCTGTTCTCTGTGTTATAACTAAATTTGAACGATACTGCTACATACGTGCCATCCTCAAAACAGTAAGATTTGATGATGGAAGTGTATGCACAGTACCTATATCCATTTGATGTTTGTACTGTGTCTATGCGGGGCTTGTCGTAAGTGAAAGTGACCTCGGAATGGACGTGAGTAACCAGGCATTCTGAAATGGGTCACTGAAACCCAACAGAGCTATCACCTCCCAGCTCCCGGGCTAAAAGTGTTTGTCGATTCGACAACAGTTCGTTTAACTGCAAACATTTTTCTTCCATAAAAACACTGCCGGACGGTGGGCGTTGGATTGTATATACAAACACATATATACACACATACAGCTACGAGGGCCATGAACGAAAACCCCCCCCCCCCCCCCCAAAAAAAAACACGTTGCTCTACACGACTCCGCCCCGAAAAAAAACCCCAAAAAAACCAAAAACCCACAGGGGTTTTCCCCCCGCCCCCCCTCTCTTCTCGAGTAACTTATGATCTGGGTCTGTAAGCAATGGCAGGGTTGTTACGGCAGCGCGGATTTCGCGAATTTCGCGGATTTCGCGATTTTCGCGGATTTGGCGCGGATTTGTTCATAAAATTCGTTCTGGCGTGGATTTGGCGCGGATTCGTTCAACACCATATTGATATACCCATAGAATGAGTTAAAGGAATTAACAAAATGAGTAAACTTCAGCAACTTCAAGGTTGGAAGGATCATAAATTAGGATTCCATAAAAGAAATCGTCCACTTAGTCGATGTTATAGATTTTAAATTAGACAAATCTAAAATTCACGAAGATCTAGTACTTGCAAGTGTCAAGTTGTCAACTAAAACGGTTGAATCGGAAACAGATTTGGAAGTACTTGATTTTTTATTCCAGGACGATAGTTTCTCTGAAATGAGAACATTGCTCAACATTGTAACTTGCGTATCTCATTCTAATGCAGAGGTCGAAAGAAAATTTTCACTATCTAAGCATGTGTTACCGAAACACCGAACTAGGCTCAGTGAACAGCAGTTCAATAATCGTAAAAATATTTTTGAGTGGCATGCATTTTTTTGAGAATGATATAACCAGATTTGTTGTTTCAAAGGACTTGATTTTGAAGGCGAAATTCGCGAGGCAATCTTACGAATCCAAACAGAAACAAAAGAAAGCTTTTGAATTAGTGGAGGCACAAAAAAATAAGGAAAAAGCAAAGAAGGAAGCAAGGCACCAGATCAAAAAGCAAGAAGAAGTTGTAGGAATGAAAAGGAAGGCTAAAGAAGATATTTTCAATTTGATGGAAAAAGAAATCAGAGCTATGACATCCAATAATCCAGAAACATCATTCCTGAAAAAAAAAATATTTTTTTTTTTCCCTCGTCTTATTTTTTTTTTTCTTTTTCTTTTTAATAATCGCCCCCTATACTTTTTTTATTTTCTTAACCTCCCCTTTGTGTGTTTCGTTCGTTTTCAAATTTCTCTTTTTTTATCATCAAACAATAAACTAAACAAAATTTAATAGTTGACGTTTCTCTGACAGGATTGCCATTTGATTTTTACGAATACGTCAAAGTAAATAGATCAGCGGAGAATAATCGCTTATTTTGAATCTAAAATTAGAAGATTTGCATTTTTTGAATCCAATTTGTTTTAGGTTAGAGTAATCATCATGATTGCAGATAGTACATTTCTCCAAAAACCAAAACAAACCCTTCAGAAAAAGATGTAACACGCTCAATGTTTTTTTTTTAATGAGCGACAAGACAAATACTAGCGCTGCTGGAGATGGCTGGCGGAAACTAGATTCACAAATAGGCTAGACGCTACTACAATTCTTTTGCAGAGAACTACAAATTATTAATTAATTTTCACGGAGTGGGCCGTCCGTAATTTCGTTTGTGATTCTAGTGTAGACAGTTACGTCAAAATGACGTTTGGTTCATTCACTACAAAAGCCAATGCGTAATTCGTTAATTTGTAATGCGTATTGAACTGCTCGTAGCACTATCGCTCACATTCGTCATCGCGTGGCAAAACGATGACTGTGACATACGTGTCGAGCTTGTCAAGCCTTCCGAAAACAAAAACCGCAAGTAGCTGAACCTGTCCGAGATAACTGTTAAAACGAGATAGAGTCGTGAATGAGTACATAGCACCCAGCGCGCAGACGCCAGCCGAGCGTTGTCCAAACCGGCTGTTTGTACGTCAATTTGCGTCTATATTTGCACTGCCCAGCCGATGTAGTCGGTCGTTGTCTTCGTGAGGTCGCGTGGTGCCGTTGATATTCAAACAGCGAGATTTAAGATAGGTCGAGGGAATTGACTTTGTTGTTTGTTGGCGGCTGAGAATGGTGTAAGCACTTTATATTCAATTTTTGTCGTTTAATCGGAAGAACAAATTGGTTTTAATTCGCAGTTGCGGTCGAACAGAACGAACAACGATAGTCAGCATAGTGGCTGTGTTAATTGCAGTGTTCTTTGTGGCCAATAAGAATGGAAAAATTGAATCAGAGCATCGGCTTGTTGGAGCAGTGGCATCAAATGCTTACGAATGTGCGCCGGTGGGAGCGGAAATTCTTCGACAAGGCGGATCAGCTGTTGACGTGGCCATAGCTATGATGTTCTGCGAAGAAGTGGCATGTCCGGAGAGTGCTGGATTGGGAGGAGGATTTCTGTTGACGTTCTACCACAGGGAAACGGGGAAGGTGGAAGTTTTTGACGCTCGAGAGATTGCTGCCCAGGCGGCTACACAAGACATGTTCGTTGATCACAAGAATGGTACGGCTCATGGTGGTTTGGCTATTGCAACACCCGGAGCATTGAAGGGATATTGGGTACTACACCAACGTTATGGAAAATTGCCGTGGAAAAGACTAGTGGAGCCCTCAATTGAGCTTTGCTACAGCGGACACATTGTCGATCCGTACATGGCTCAGGCCTTACAAGAACGGAGGGAGAAGATTTTGAATACTCCGTCTTTACGAGAGATATTCATCAATCCGGAAACGGAGGACGTTTGGAAACAGGGTGATCGGTTCCGAAGGCCTCATTTTGCCGAAACCCTCAAAATAGTTGCGGATGAAGGAGCCGATGCACTGTATTCTCCTAAAGGCAGTCTGCTCCCAAAACTTATGGATGACTTGCGAAATTTTGGCAGTATTATTACAGAGGAAGACTTTTACAATTATGAGTAAGTTGCGATAGTTCTAAATGTGCAACAAGAGTGTGAATTATTAAATTTGCAGACCACGTTGGTTATCACCAGTGTCAACTAAGTTGCGTGATGGAAATACGGTTTTCTGTGCTGCTCTTCCTGGAGGGGGAACAATCCTTGTCCATATGTTAAACGTCCTCGATGGTTTTGAAAATCTTAGTTTAAAGGATGCTGTTACCTGGCAAAGAGTTGTGGAGACCTTCAAACATGCTTACGGCATTCGAACCAGATTGGGAGATCCTCCTTTCGTTATAGGAATCGACGATCTTATAAGAAATCTCACCAGTAAAGACTACGCCGATTACATAAGAGAGAAAATTTATGATGATAAAACCTTCACAAGTTACGATTACTACGGAGCAGATTTCACCGCACCGGAAGATCACGGAACAGCACATGTTTCCGTTCTAGCACCAAATGGAGACGCAATAGCCGTTACCAGCACTATCAATGACTAGTAAGAGGCATTATATCCTTTTCAAAATGATTTACAAAATGCAATTCACCTTGCAGCTTCGGCGCCCACCTGCGATCGCCCAAAACAGGAATCATCCTGAACGGAGAAATGGACGACTTTTCCACGCCTGGTGTCATAAATATCTTTGGAGTTCCAGCGTCTCCTGCAAACTATATCGCACCCGGGAAGAGACCTCTTTCGTCGATGTCCCCTACTATCGTGATCGATCGCAAAGGAGACGTACGCTTGATTGCAGGAGGCGCAGGTGGAACAAGAATCACCACGGCAACGCTCCAGGTGGTTCTTCGCAAGATTCTCTTCGGGCAGGATCTGCAGGCGGCGATGGATGGCTTCAGAGTGCACCACCAGCTGGCCCCGATGGAGGTGGAATACGAGGGCACGGTGGATGAGACGATTATTGAAGGACTCAAGGCTCGAGGGCATTCGATGAAGAAAGTCAAGCGGGTTGCTACGATGACTGCCGTAGCAAGGGAGGACGATGGAACAGTGACGGCTGCTTTCGATCCCAGACGGCCAGGCAGTGTAGAGATTGTTGAGTTTTGATGCTGGTGGATTATTCCACCCAAAAGTTGGAATGGCCGATAAAAATGCGCCACGCAAATGTTGCAATCATTTCCTGAGAAAGCCGCATTTATTTATTTATTTATTTATTTAATCATCTTAGCTCATCGGAATGATTGTCTACGTGACACAAACTTAAAACTAAAAAATCAGTGGGGTTGTGTATAACACACGACCGGTTGACCTAGACTACCTAGACTACCTAGACCTAGACGTTAAATCGTTTGATTAGTTTCGTTGGTTTCGTAGTGAAACATTGCAACGCAAGTACTGTTCTAAGAGTTATCATAAGTAAGTGAGTAAGTATGTTAGAACATTCTATGATTCGCTTCTAAGAAATTATTTGGCGGCCCTGGAAATGGCCGTTCGGTATGATGAAAGGGCAATGGTTGTGCTGGCTGTAGTGATGGTGTTGACATGATCGACCAGCTGGAGACCATTATCCTTATCGCGTTATGGATTGTTCAGGGTCTGTTTCGAAATTCAATGTCAATAATTAATTATATTTTTCTTAGTTGACAGTCACGAAAAATTTCAACATTTCGAAAATCTATGGAGAAATGTTTGTTTCAGTTATTTTCATTTCACCCCTACCCTTGTCATAAGGCGTAATCTGATAAAAATAGTATGGGTGTGGTCCTAATAGATCGTTCGATCAGCTGTACGTTCGAAAATTATAGGCCCTTCTCCAGCGTCTCAACCAGTTAGTTGGTAACGGATTACCGCTTCCGAAATTTGCGCATACCGTAGGCATCAAAACGATTAGGCATTGCACTAATTCTCACTTTAACAGTTTCTCACAATTTAATTCTTCCTAGAAGTAAAACTCTATCCAACGCGAATTGTTAACACGACAGAATAACTATTTACAACTGTACTGCTTTGAATGCGCAGAGAAAGTTAATTCGGAATATAATTTTTGAAAATGAAAACGTTGTCCGTGATAGCGAATTTATTGATACATGCCGGAACGCAACATTCTTTAGAATTTTCCTACACCGATTGATGAATATGCACACAAAATATATTCATCTTTGGTTTGTCAAATTTTAAATACTCGAGTAAATAAAATGGCAGTCGTGAAAACCTCTAGTTGATAAGAGCAAAAATATCGAAAATCAATCATGAAACGATCGAGTTATGAGCGTCCGGTGTTTCAATTGTTCGTGACGGTAGCCATTTGTAAAATTTCGTTTTGGCATGCTTGCCTTGCCGTTAGCTTTACTCTCTATCTGCGCTTCAGAATAATAGAGACCGTTTACATTTCCGAACCGTGTAAAAAATGGCACACAGCGCTCAAGGTATACAATGAAGAGAAAACTAAAATTGTGTTGGCCACCGCTGTCTGCCAATTGGTAAGAACTTGGAAGGTAAGGTTAAATAAATTCAAATCAAATAAACTCTCTCAAAATTGAATTATTCGTCCTGAAAAGGACGGATTTTAAATGGTTCGCATTTGAATTAAAATTTTATTGGTCCTTTGGAGAAGCAGGTTATTTCAGTCGTTGCACGTTGCGCCCTAAGGTCTGTTGTATCCGCAACAATCCGGACACCTCAAAACATGAATAAAACATAAATTTCGCATTATATTTCCGTCGTAGTTGTTTATTTCAGATTCATGGGATGTGTTTTAACAATTCGTGAAGACAAAACATAGTTATTCGGTATTTGCATAAAATTTTCGAACTTTGCGCTTAACTCCGTCCATTAGGGTTTGTACAGACTCTTCAGAAATCGTAGAAGCCGTCTTTGTCCAAATTTGCTGGAAGTGTTTGATGTCTTTGATTCCTTGCTTCTTTCCAGAAAGCTTCCGCTTCATCAGAGCCCAATATCTTTCGATTGGTCGTAGCTCTGGGCAATTTGGCGGGTTTGAGGTTTTTGGTACAATTTTCACTTGATTTGGTTGGTACCACTCCATCACAGTTTTAGCATAGTGGCATGATGCCAAATCGAGCCAGAACAAAGGTTTTTCTTTGTGACTTTTGATGAAGTGTAGCAATCGCTTCTGCAGACACTCTTTCTGATAGATCTCCTTGTTGATTGTGCCTGTAGTGACGAAAAATTTACTCTTTTTGCCACACGTGCAAATTGCTTGCCACACAAGGTATTTTTTGGGAAATTTCGATGCCTTCTTCGTTCTGAAATGCTCAGTTGTAGCATTTCTGGCCATAGCAGAATAAAAAGCCAGCCCTGGAAGCTGCTTGAAATCCTCCAGGACATAAGTTTCATGGTCCATAACAACACATGAAAACTTCGTCAAATATTCGTAGTACAAACGTCGAGCCCGTGGTTTTGCTGCCAAATTCTGTTTGTCGTTGCGATTTGGAACTGTTTTTACTTTATACGACTTAAGTCCCAAACGTTGTTTTGATTTTTGGACAAAACCAGGCGACATCCCTATTTTACGAGCCACCGTTCGAATGGAGAGATTTGGGTTTTTCATTAATATCCTTTTCACCTTTCGGTCCATGACAGGATCAGCGCGTCCAATGTTTTTGTCACTTCTCGGTTTCCTCTCCACCGTCAAACGTTCCGAAAATGATTTGAGCACATCGTGAACAGTGGATTTAGGCAAATCCAATGTTTTTGCAAGGTCCCGTATTGACAAGTCAGGATTTGCCGTACGCCCGTACAAAATTCGCTCGCGCACTTGTTTTTCTTTCGTCGCCATCTTGAATACTAAACATGAAATGTAAACATCAATCATAGTCTTTTTCATCATAGACTCTCAGCTATACCACAGTGAAATTTTTCATTCCTACGTGCAATATTTCAAAAGTTACAATGATTTGAAGGTGTCCGGATTAATGTGGATACAGACCTTACCAAAAGATGGGTATCAACAAGATCACACACACACAAGCACCTTATTTCGCTCCTCGTGGCTGCACCCACCGGCTGGCTACAAATACATCACTGGCTTGGGTAACCGATTGCCTGCCACACCACTGCATAATTAATGGCCTTTGTCTTATATACTAATTTACAATTTTTAAGTGTTTCAGCCCAATGGACTCTTCAGCTTTGATTTATGTGTTTTATATGTTTGGTGTACGAAGCCGGCGTCGGTGGTGTAGTGGTAAGCGTGACTGCTACTTGGCACCCCAGTAGGGTCTGGGTTCAATCCCAGTCGACGTCGGTGGTTTTTCTGAGGCGAAAAAATCTGGTCACGTCTTCCTTCGGAAGGGAAGTAAATCCGTTGGTCCCGGTTCATATTCATGAGTCGTTAGGTAGGGTCCAGGTGGTGGAGTCGTCTTCCTGGCGTCGGTGATTGTCACCATGTGAGGAAATAGACCGACGTAAAATAAAGATTAAAAAAAAAAAATATGTTTGGTGTGTTTTTTTTATGTTTTAAATTAATTTTCAGATCAGCCCTTGCAATACCCCAAGGGTCATATGTTAAATTGGATTATCGAACGTTCAGCTGTTGAGAATTCGGTAAACTTTTACAGATTTCCCTCCCCCCCCCCTCCCCCCCTTCCCTCCCCCCCCCTCCTTCCCCCTTTCTTCTTTTCTCATCCCCCTCCCTTTCTGTAAAAAAATCTAAGTGTGTTGAATTGTTTTTTTTTTTTTTTTTTAAATATATTATATGAAATTGAATATATATTGGGAAGAGAGAGAGCATCAGGAAAGGGAGGGAGCAATAGTTTCAGTGAGAGTGACGCGCCCTTCTTAACCAGCCATCCCGTAGAAAGCTCAATAAGTATTGCAAATTGGGTTATTCGATTTGTTGGATCGTATCGTTGGAAGGAGAATCTTATGTTCCCGCGGGTTTCGCGTAAGTGTCTCTGCTTACGGGTCCGCCCCACCGATTTTGGCCCTTCATACAGCGTTACTGTGAATGCAAGTGGAGCTGCGTACGTGAGAAGGTCTTAGAAGAGATGGTGGCTACCTTACATACATACATACATACTTCCAGAACGGTTTTGCACAATCTGGGAGAGAGCGGATCTGGTCGGAAAAATTGTTATTCTTAAGGATCACCATTCTGGCCTTAATAATTTTCGTCACTCGGTTACAGTGACTTTTTAGCGTTGGCAAACCACTTCGCTGGTATTGCCTTCGGATGGCGTTTCTCAATTATATTAAATCTTTAGTGGGTCTATCAATGGGTACAGAGTTGCTCACCTGATCAATCACCGGTACATGTTGCTCCCGGGCCTGGGAGATCGCTTGCTCGATGCTCTTCAGTTGCCGATCAATGTCATCAGTTGACTCGAGGTGCACGTTAACATCGATGGTGTCGTTGACATGTTGTCGGAACCTCTCCCATCTGCCACAATGGTAGTTCCGTCTGGTGATACGATGCCGGTTGACCGAGGACCCAACTTCGGCCACCACCGGATAGTGGTCTGAGCTGAGCTTCTGGTGCACTACCGGCTGGGCGATGTTGTTCCCCATGTTGGTGAGGAAGATGTTGATTGTCGAATGGACCCCGGATCTGCTCAACCGGGTGGGAGTATCCGAGCCCAGGACGGTGTAATGGCCCTCTTCCAGGTCTTCCTGTAGAATTATTCCGTTCCGGTTTCGCCGGGTGTTCCCCCAGGTTTCGTGTTTCGCATTTACACCGGTCACCGGTGATGATGAACGGCCCCCGTTCTCCGAGTTATCTTGCGAATGTCGTTCCGTAGGACCATTGTTGATCCGTTAGCGGTGTTGGCTTGCTTGAGACAATAGGCCGCGATGATTGTGATAGGGCCGATGGCAGTTTCAACCTTGACTCCGATGGCTTCGATAGACTGCAGCTGAAAACCCGGAAGCAGATGGCAGTTGATGTTGTAGCGCAGGGCGATCGCAACTCCTCCTCCACAAGAGCCGCTACGATCAAGTCGCACAATCCGGTATCCGGGGATGAAAATATTGAGTTCCGGCTTGAGATGTGTCTCGGTGACGATGGCGATGTCGATGGCCTTCCTGTTAAGGAAGTCACCGAGCTTAACTGTTTAGTTCCGGATGGAACAAGCATTCCAGTTTAGGGTGCGATTATGGTCCATATTTGAAAATAAATTTCATCGGCGGATGTGGCAGCTTTGAGCTGTTCCTCCTTCGAGTGGCAGGATCGTAGTTGGCGGTAGAGCTCTTGGACGACCATTTGCTCCGAGTCGTAGAGCTGTCCATCGGCCGGTGGTTGCGTGGAGGTACTGCAACTCGGATTGTACCAACCTGGAGGAAAAGTCGGCGAGGGGGTGACGGCGGCTGCCGCGAATCGTTGCTGTACGGAGGCCGATGGGCGGGGATTTAATTGCAACGGCGGTAGATTTGGTACCAGAGCGTTGGGAAATTTTCCTCGTCCATCCGAGGGGGAGGACAACGTGGGCCTGGTCGGGACTTGGTGGACGCCTGCTTGCGGATCGCCACAAACTCCGCACGTTTGGGACAGGTTCTATTGCCGTGGTTTCATGTGGCAGTTTTGGGTTCCGTGGCCGAACACAGGGCAGTTGCCACACTGCGTCACGTCGTGTTGCCTTGGGCGATACCGGTCCCACTCGACAAGGACGTTGAAAAGGGCCCGTGTTTTTAACAGGTCCGCCATCGTGACGGAACCCCTCTCCAGGTGGACTAGATAGAGTTGGTCCCGATGATTTCCCTGTTGTTGACGTCTGATCGGGAAAACCTTCACTGGTTTCAGAGCCACCGCTTGCAGCTCAGCAATTATTTCTTCCGGTGTGAATTCCGGAAGGCCACGCAGAATCACCTTCAGCGGCTTGCTTCCGGGTGCATCGTGCGTGTAGAACTCGTGTTGCTTGGTGACTAGGTGAGCTCCAACAGCACGGTAGTCAGTTTCCTTAGAGCACATGATTTTTTTGCCCGTACTGCACAGCTTGTACAGCGGATTTATTTTAATCGCTGCCAGCTGTGAAACGGGTGATCAAAAAACTTCGTATCGAGAGAGCGAAAAACACGACCGTACGTGTCGCTTGTTCGAACTGGAATGATTGATGAGAATATTTGTAAAGGTGCACCCCTTTTATATCGTTCATATGAGACCTTGCAGCGAGGAACAGAACCTCGCTGCATATGAGACCTCCCTGTGCATTTAGTAAATTTAGCCTGCAAAACAAAATAATAGGACATCATCTTTTATTTTCGTTATTTTCAATTGTTTAAAATCTTAAACGGATATTTTTTTATAGTTGGATTGATACGCGGTAAAATTTCCAACCGATTTTTGTAAACATCTTGAAAATGTATCGAGCAGTTATTAAGTTATAAGCGTTTAATTTGTAACGATATTTCGTGACGGTCGTTTATATTTAGATTTTCAATTGACACCCTACACAGATAAAAAGAAACATTAAATTTTCTGCGTTACCTAATGCACATAAAGTATATGCTAGATTTGGCAGAAAATAATGGGATATTTCATATAAGTTTAAGCCAGATAACGCCTGAATCTAGTCTGTTGAATGAAAGATTGCCAACATTGTTGTATGGCGCATGCAAGATTGCAAACAATTTCGTTGTTTACGCTTCCTTTGGCTTGAATTTAAACGACTGTTAAAATTCATTATTTTTTTCTGTGTACCCTTGCCGTAAGACTTAGTCTACGTCAAAAAAAAAACGAGCATTACAAATACGAACCAAAAAGTGAACGCCAAATTCAAACAATTCTTTGACAGTCGAAAACGCTCGCATCATAGCTGTTAGTGGTTCGTTGTTACCAAATCGTGGTTGGAGAAGAATACCACTCCGTAATGCTCTCGGTGGAACTCGGATGTTCAGTTGAGAGAGAAGCCGCGAGCAGTCGACCTCTCCATTCAAAAGTTTGGCAACAAAAACCGCTTGTTGATTTTTCTGTCGGCGTTCCAAATTATGCAGTTGCAACAGATTGCAGCGATCTGAATACGGCGGGAGATTTTGTGGATTGCGCAATGCCATCCGAATAAACCTGCGCTGTATTTTTTCGACCCTCAAGCTTCAAGTCAATTTATAAGGAAGCCAGACCAAGGCGGCATTTTCTAGGATCGGTCCTACCAGTGAACAATAGAGAGCTTTCAGGCAGTATCGGTCAGTGAAGTCTCTTGAGATTTTCAACACAACCCCTTGCTGGTGATTAGCCTTAAAAATAATTCCAGAGCGGTGGAGGTTAAACGTTAATTTATGATCCAGTGGGACACTAAATCCCTGAACTGGTCGGTTCTATAAAGAACGACGCCATTGATGGTATAGTCGAAAACAATCGGCTGCTTGATGAGTTGATACGACATTACCATACACTTTGGAATGCTGATCATGAGTTTATTCCGACGGCACTAATCAGTGAATCGATCCAATAATGATTGAAGACGAAATCAATCCTCGACAGTCCGTACCACAAAGAACAGTTTAAAGTCATCAGCATACGCAAGCACAGCCATGATGTCAATCGTTCCGACGTACCGAGTTTGGATAGCTTCGCCAACAGAATTTCATCGTTGATTGTATCAAATGCTGCTTTTAGATCAGTATAGACGACGTCTACTTGTGCCCCTTTCTCCAGTTGCTCAAAACAGGTCGTGGTCAAATCTAGAAGATTGGTGGTAACCGAACGTCCAGGCATGAAACCATGTTGGTTGCCAGGGATGTGGCATTTGGTGCGCGTGAGAATGAAACCACTCACTATTATATGCAACTGAGAGCGACTGGCTGTACACAGGTTCCTCGAAAACAAATTTATAGTAGAAGAATAGAAAAATTTACTAGTAGTAGTAGTACGGATGAGTAGTTACCACAAATATCCGCAACGCTATTGGCCACGGTTGGAATTCCACCGTGTAGATTAATAAGATCTGTATCCAGAGTAGACCTAATGATACAAATTTTGAATTGATTCTTTTTTCTTCTAAGGTGACCTATTTAAATTTTGGAACAGAACATTTTTTCTACATAGATCATAACGGGTGTCCACTAAAAAATGAGAATGATTTCAATACTTTTCCATCAGAACAAAAACGGCCGCATAGAAATGTCACTTTAGATGAATGAATCGTTGCACTCTCCAGAAAATTTTCATACACTCTTATTTCACTCTAACATGTTCAGTCGTGTTCAGCATGCCGTCGAAACAGGAAGAACTGCGCGCGCGCGTTGTACAATTCTTTCAAGCGAACGAAGATCGTGGAAAAAAATACACGGTGGACCATTTTTGTCGTGAAAAAGTTCCGGTATCCACCGTATACCGTATCCTGGCATGCATGAGAGTAACCCGGAAGAAACGTTGCGGCCGTCCAGCGAAAATAATGAATGAGAAAACGCTGCGCAGCATGTTCAACAACAAGGATTCGGTAAGTCAACGGGAAGCAGCCCGAAAGTTCCATTGTTCGAAGTCACTCATCTGCAAGACGCTAAAGAAAGAAGGAATAGTGTGTAGAAAGAAAACCAGATCCCCAGAGTACACAGATGAGCAGATTCAAACCGTGAAATCCCAATGCCGCTGGATGACTCGGAATTACGGAGGAAAATCTTTCGTTCTGGACGACGAAAGCTACTTTCCTCTTTCGAAGTCTCAGATACCGGGAAACGACCGATTCTACACTAAGGACAAATCTACTACTCCTCCAAAAGTAATGTATAAGTTCAAGCACAAATTTGAATCGAAGGTTATGTTATACATCGTAATATCCGATAAGGGTATTTCGAAGCCGTGGTTCAAACCAAGCGGTTTGGCCATCAACCAGGAGGTGTACCAAAGAGAGTGTTTGCAGAAAATACTCATCCCATTTCTTAAACAACATCACTCGGATGGCAAATACGTGTTTTGGCCGGACAAGGCATCATCGCACTACGCAAAAAAAACGCTAACGTTTTTGGAGAGCCAAAATATACCATATGTCCCAAAAGACCGGAATCCGACAAATTTGCCACAGTGCCGTCCTATCGAGGATTTCTTCGGTCTTTTGAGCTCCATGGTATACAAGGATAATTGGAAGGCCAAGAACACCAAGCAACTTACCAACAGGATCAAAAGCTGCATCCGAAAAATCGATGTGGCTGCCGTCCAACGGTCATGTTCCAGCATAACGACTAAGCTGCGCCGCACGGCGGACCACGGACCATATGACAATATTCACTAAACTTAGTTTGAAGATTTAAGTTGACCCTTTTAATAAAATAAAGCAGTTTGAACAAAACTTCACTGGTATTTTTTTCCTGACCCATTCTTTTCGTTCTCATTATTTAGTGGACACCCGTTATTATTGTTTTCGAAGATTGCCATTTCAGTTCTCTTTCTGCTTTCGATTGGAACAGTTGAAAGCATTTTAGACATTTTGCACTTACGACACATCTAAACCTTAACTAAAAAATCTCAAATTTTAGTATGTCATCTAATGGGCCCTAAAGACAATATTCTACTTGGGAAAACATTTGCCTGAATCAGTTTCTTTTAAATAAACCCTACCCTAGTGCAGCGCTCGGACAGACCTAGTGACGTCGATGAGGTTATAGCTAATCAATTCTGGAAGCGGTGGATATCAGATAACCTTCCAGAAATAACACGGAGATTGGAGTGGTTTTAACGGCTGAAACTAATTACTATCGGAGATTCAGTGCTCATTGTTGACACAAAGTAAAATCGCCTTTACACTTGGCCGTTGACGACACTGTCGTAGCATATGTGCACAGCCAGGTCACAAGGATTGCATCCTCAACCAAAAATAGCCTACAAGTGTTCCGTCTTCGGATCCATTCAAGCATCCGATACGCTCACTTACCCATTCAAAAATATCCAAAAACTAAACGAAGTTACTAAACAATAGTATATTATATTCAAACTCGGTTTTAACGACAGTGCTCAAATTTTCTACAGTTCAACAATCGCCACACTCCCTGGCCTCCGTGGATCGAAAGAAGCCGTCACCCTTCCATCGTCCTCTCTGGCCACAGCAGTCATCGTAGCGACCCGCTTTACTTTTCGCATAGCATGTCCCCTGACTTCCAACTGTTGAACAATTTCAGAATCGACGTCATCTTCATACTCCACCTCCATCGGTGCAAGCTGATGATGAACCCTGAAATCATTCATCGACGACTGGAGGTCCTGACCGAAGAACACCTTTCGGAGAATTACTTGGGCCGTCGCGGTTGTTATTCTCGTTCCACCAGCTCCTCCAACGACCAAACGGACATTGCCATTACCATCCACCACAATCGTTGGAGCCATTGAGGAGAGTGGTCGTTTGCCGGGAACGATGAAGTTTGCTGGTGATGCTGGAACTCCGAAGATGTTGATGACTCCAGGAACCGCAAAATCATCCATTTCTCCGTTGAGAATTATCCCGGTTCGAGAGGATCGAAGCTGGGCGCCGAAACTAAATCAATCAAGAATTAGCCATAAATAAATCACTTGGTCGACGTTTAACTTACTAATCATTGATAGTACTAGTGACAGCTACGGCATCCCCATTTGGAGCTAACACTGAAACATGTGCCGTTCCGTGATCTTCCGATGGAGAGAAATCCGCCCCGTAATAATCGTAAGTGGTGTAGGTGTGATCATCCTTAATTTTGTCTCTGATATAATCCGCATAACCCTTGTCGGTGAGGTTCCGAATCAATGCCTCGATTCCTGGAACATAGGAAGGATCTCCCAGTCTGGTGCGGATTCCATAAGCGTGTTTGAATGATTCAACCACTCTTTGCCAAGTTAGCGGATCGGATGGGTCAAGATCGTGGAATCCATCGAGCACATTGAGCATGTGGACCAAGATTGTGCCACCTCCGGGCAGAGCAGCACTGTAAACAGTGTTTTCACCTCTTATCTTGGTCGAGACTGGAGCGAACCATCGTGGACTGTTGAAAACGGAAAGTTTGTAAAAGCAATATTAACGTCCACAAGGAACTTACTCATAATTGTAAAAGTCCTCTTCACTAAGAATGCTTCCGTGCTCCTTCAAATCTTGCATCAACTTTGGAAGGAGCGAGCCGTTTCGAGAATACAATGCGTCCGATCCCTCTTCAGCAATCACTTTCAATGTTTCGGCGAAATCAGGTCTAAAAATACGATCGTTTTCCTTCCAAACATCTCCCGTTTCTGGATTGACAAATACATCTCGTAAAGATGGAATCTTCAAGATTTCTTCCCTAACATCCAACAGTGCTTCTTCCATGTATGGATTTACAATGTGACCCTTGTAGCATAGTTCAATGGAAGGTTCTATCAGCCTACGCCAAGGCAATTTCCCGAACTGTTGATGTAACTGCCAGTATCCTTTCAAAGCACCGGGAGTTGCTATCGCCAGTGCTCCATGAGCAGTCCCATTCTTGAAGTTGACAAACATGTCTTCCTTAGCTGCACGAGCGGCAATCTCTCGGGCATCCATCACAACCACCTTCCCAGATTCACGCTGAAAGTATGTTAGCAGAAATCCACCACCAATACCGGCACTCTCCGGACAGGCTATCTCTTCACAGATCATTAGAGCAATTGCTGCATCTGCCGCAGATCCACCTGCGCGAAGAATGTCCCCGCCTATTGAAGCACATTCATAAGCATTTGATGCAACCGCTCCTACACGTTTGATATGATCCCTATCATCACCGTCATCATCGATGTCGAGAACGTCCTCAACCTCCTCCTCGTGCAAAACATAGACTGCAGCGAGCGTTATCACTGTCACTCCCACTATCGTTCCCATCATGAGGAAAAATAGCTTCTTTCGACTGATATGTAATCTGAAATTTATAACAGGCTATAAGCGTTGTTTACTAAGGTGTTAACATCATCGGCTTACTGCATTTTACTTCTTCTTGATTGATTGAGCTACTCGAAACTTTAACAGATACGAGTCCAACAATGGGTGGGTGTCAAGCACAAGTTGGTAAACACAATCACGACCACTCAGTTGGACACTTGGCTACCGTCTGTGTACAAACATGACCCGCTCCGAGTAGAGAGAAGATGGGAAGCAAATCTCATGCGTTATCTCTCGGTTTCAGATTGTACCCCTTGAGCTTGAGCTCGACTGAACACGCGACTTCTAATCTGCCCCCGCAATACAGGTAGAGCTTGAGTCTTTCGATAGCTAGACGCAAAAAAAACTGATCTAAGGCTTGTTCGCGACAAAATCTGGACACCCCTAAATACGTATATCTCTGGAAATACTTCATCAACGCGTGAAATATTTCGCAGACTGATGAACGTATGTCTGTTCATTGTGTGAAATTATTTTTTGGTGATACTACAAGCTTTGAGATCGAAGATGGCGTCGAAAGAAGAGCTAGTGCGAAAAGCAATTGTGTGCGGTCGCAATGAAAATCCTGATCTGATCTGAAGCTTGGTTTTCCTGCAAGCACTGTCCATAACGTTCTTAAATCTTTCGATACACGGTTGACAACAGCCTGGAAGGCTGGAAGCGGAACAAAAACGGATCTCAGGAACCACCAGAAGGACGCGAAGGTGAAGCAAATATTGCAGAAGGGACCAGATCTTTCGGTGCGCACTGTGGCTAGAAAAATAAAAATGTCCCCAACTTTCGTGCATACTTCCAAGTACCGGCAAGGAATTTCGAAAAAAATCGTTCAAGGTCAAAACTGCACCGAACCGTAATGATAAACAGAATGTGACGGCTAAAACCCAGGCTCGCAAGTTGTATCACGAATATTTGACGAAGTTTTCCTGCGTGATAATGGACGATGAAACTTATTTGCTGGAAGACTTTAAACAGCTTCCCGGAATGTCTTATTATACTGCCATGCAACGGAACGGCGTAGAGGAGTATTTCAGGGCGAAGAAAAAGGCCAAGTTTCCCAAACAAATATTTGGTTTGACAGGCAATATACAGCTGTTGTCGAGCAAGCCTACGCTTCATCACTACCGGACCGGTAAACAAGGCAATATACCGTGAAGAATGCCTAAAGAAGCGAATGTTACCATTCCTTCGCAGCCATGACGCTCCCTCGCTATTCTGGCCAGATTTGGCATCTTGTCACTACGCCAAAGATGTTTTGGAATGGCATAAAGCGGATGGAGTCCATGTTGTACCGAAAGAGGCGAATCCACCTAACTGCCCGGAGTTGCGACCTATCGAGCGGTATTGGGCTCTCGGGAAGAGAGAACTCTCTCAATTTAAACAACAAGCTACAACTATTGAAAAATTTAGAAAATCTTAGACAAAAGCAGCTAAATCGGTTGCAGAGAAGTCTTCACAGACCCTAATGGCTGTAGGTAACTCAAAAGTTCGTCGTTTCTTCATGCAGCCCTATTAAGTAACTGTAATTAGTTCTAAGATGACTAATAATGCACAATTAAATGAATAAAAAATGCATCTTGGATTGAACTAACAGCAAATTTGTTTTATTCCAAATTTATTCTGTCTAGACTTTGTCGCAAACAAGCCTTACATACCTCGGAACCATGTTAACACGTACGTCCCGAACCCCTCTGAAACGGAAAATTTAAAATTTAAAATTGATGATACTCCATCGTAAGCCATCGGATTTTGATGCGGTTTTTTGCAATAGATCACAAAATTATTCTAGTAGATCTGCACTGGTTGTTCCAAAAATATCCGTAGTTTCGGATTCCACGGTAGGAGTACTGGGGTAAGTACTTGCCCAGGGATGGGGGACAAAATATTTTTCGATGCGGAAAAATGGCATGCGGCATATCAAAATTCATGATTCAGCAAAACTAGATCAGTCCAATGGTTTGTCTTCTTCGTTCCTGATCATCTATAGAAGCTGCATGATGATTTTGGCTGTAGTGATTGCAGCACCATGTAGTTCTAGCGGATCAAATAGATTGGCGATCTCCGAAAAAATTTGTCGTTTGGTCGGCTTGTTTGCTGTATTTCATTCCGGGATGGTGAACTGAAACTTTCGTTGATCAGTGATGGGCATCCAAGTCAACCCTAGGGTGCAGATTAATCTCTTCCGATACTCGAATCACCAGAAAGTCCTCGGAGATACCAGTCAATACAGATGGATGGTTCGATGCCTATTTCCGAAGTTTGAAGCGTCACTTGGAAGCTATCCCGTTGAGTTACTCATATAATTTCCGTGCAGCTGCTACCGTATCCGCTCCAGTGATAACGTCGTCCATGTACGCATCCTCCGTGGCCGCCCTTGTAGCCATTGGGTAATCTTCGCCCTTACCCATTGCAAGCTGATTCAATGAGCGCGTTGCTAGAAACGGTGCAGGCTTTGTTCCGTACATGACCGTATTCAGTTCACTCACTTCCACTGGATCCCCTGGATTGAAGCACCATAAAATGCATTGAAGAGGCCTGTCTTCCTGTAGAACCAAGATTTGCCGAAACATTTTCTCTATGTCGGCAACAAGCATGATTTGCCTTACACGGCTCCGTAACATGATCGATCGTAAGTCCTCCTGTACAGTTGGTCCCACCAACAAGATGTCGTTGAGCGAAACGGCAGATAACGTCTTTCACGATGCGTCGAACACCATACGAACCTTGGTGGTGGTGCTGGATTCCTTAATGACGTGATGATTTCGCAGATTTTGCGTGATCAGTCGTATTCTCAATCCATATGCCCTAATTGGATGAATTACGTCATATACAGATGGTATTGTTCTCGGAGACCGACATCTCTCGCCAATCTGCGTTTCGTGCCTTGAAGCCACCGGAATGCGATGTGTCTTAGTTCGCCCATCCGGGAAATTGCTTCTTAATCCTTTGGCAACGAAATAAAGTACCAGCCGTCGGTTTTCTTGCAAACCGACTTCCGAAAGATGTCCTCACATTTTATTTCGTGCAACGACAGCCCTTCGAGCATAGCTCCTCTAGCCCTAGTGTATTTGCCTTACTACTATTGATGTTAAGACCTTCATTTGGATTCATCAGGCCTCCGCAGGAGACCCAACCGAACAGTGACTCGTTTAGTGTTGGTAAGTGATCTCCGAAGGGGATTTTGCGCCCAAATCCGAAGAAATCGAAAAATGCCCAATACCATATCCACTGAGCTTGGATTGAAAGACGTGGGATCTGCCAGGTTGATCCCGTTGGCCACCGTCCAACCTTGAGTAACTCGCGAACAAACCATCTTTGAAATCTGGTATTTAACCTTTGCAGCTGCTTTACCAATGCAGAGCACCGAAATGTCCACCTTCTTTTGGTGGGTCGTTGACTCAACCGTTCAGCGATAAAATTGCTCTCGGAGCCTGAATTTATTAGAGAATGAGCCAGGAACTGTCTACCCTCATTATCTTCAAAACCTTGGATGAGGACTGTTGAGTAGATCCAGAGACTATTGTTTCGGTGGCTGCCATATTGACCACCTGAGAGGATGATGTATTTGATGCTTCCCTAGATTCCATTTGTGGGTTGTTTCCAGGCATAGCTGCAATCTTCGCCGATCTGTGCTTCTCCTGTTTAAAGAACACCATAGTATGATGATGACCCTTGCAGCTACGACAGAAGTATTTTGAGGGACATTCCCTTGCTATATGTCCAAATTTGAAGCAGTTCTTGCATGGAAAGTTTGACTTCAAAACCGAATCTCTTCCACGCACAGGCAACCGTTGAAAGGTAGAATACTGGTAAAGGGGATGATTTTCCTCATACACAGCACAAGCGAATGCACAGAACCGTAGCTGGCCTCCACAGCTGACGACTTCTGCCTCGTCGGTTGTTGAAATTGATGAGAATTCTTTTTTTATCTAAAACCTTAATTGGTAGTTACTCCAGAACCCGGATCCTACGGTGCAAGAAATCCGAAAGATCGGCTAGAGTGTTTTGGTCCTTGGTCGAGGAATGCTCCTCCCAACCTCGATGAGTTACCGGATCCAATCGGGTTGTGATCAAGGTAACGACCAACAAATCCTTACAATCCTTATATTCAGATCCTCTTCTGTTTCCTTGGACAAAGTTGGCAAATTGAACAAAGTTTGCACCTCACGTTTTCTAAATTGCTTGCTGTTATCGTACCGCTTTAACAGCACGTCCCTTGCTATCTGGTAGTTTGTCTTCCTGATCTTCAACGAATCGATCAGGCTCTTTGGTTCTCCCTGTAAACATCCCTTTAGGCAGGAGAACTTTTCCATTTCCGGTAAATTTGACCTCCGATGGATGAGTGTAGTAAACAGATCACAAGAACTGATCTATTCTTCGATGTCCCCGTTGAAAACCAGGAGCTTGATTTGGAGTAAACGTACATGACCAAAAGTGACATGCCCGTGAATCGCCGCTTCAGTAGCTCGTATGGAATGATCAACTTCTTCCGGGTCCTGCAGGTCCTTGGCCCTATCCATCAAGAACGCCTAATAATTGTTATATTTGCCATAATAAGCTAAGCTACCACCTGATCTTCATCCTCGTAATCGTCATGAGTCTGAACGTCTACCAGAAACTACTCATATTTTTCCCACAACTCATCAATCCTTTGCAAACGAACTTTGACTTGACTTTATGTTACAGTAGTCGAAAAATCGTCCAGGAGAGTCGAAATATCGTCCAAGGAGGTCTTGGTGTTCTTAAGCTGGACCATTGAGGGATGGCGGCTTCTTATCCCGGGATGGTGCCATGGTTGATGTACGTCAACGAACCGATAAATACAAAAGTTGAATGGTGTAAAGAATATAGAATGCTGTGCCACGATAGACTACTACAAGTAAACGAAGTTGGGGAAACGTTGCTGTTTCGCCAAAGATCGTTGCAGCTCAGTTTGTTATCATCCGATAGATAAAGAGAGAAGAGGAAAACCCAACTGTAGTGAAGGGTGTTTCGATCAAAATTTGGTTGCCTTAAACTTGACGCATTTCCTTTCATCGTGCATTAAAAATTGTGTACACCCCTCATTTTGAAGATGTGTGAGTGTAGCATCATGCCTTTATTTTGATTTTGAGATTAGCACTTCAGTTATCAAAATGTCGTCAAAGGAAGCGAAGCAACGCATCAAAATTTTGCACGTGCATGGCGAAAATCCACACTACTCTCACGCCAAGTTGTTGAATGTGGCTAAATCAACTGTTACCAACGTATATTAAAAGTGTTTCGTGAACGTTTGTCGACCGCTAGGAAAGCTGGATCGGGGGGAAATCGAAAGCCGGAGGCCACAGCGACGACAAAAAGAGTAGCCCGCTGATCGAGCAGAACCCCAACCTCTCCGTCCGAGATGTCGCAAAGAAGCTGGGAGTGGTGCCTTCGACCATGGATTGAGCTAAAAAACGAGCTGGACGAGTCAACGTACAAGCAAGTGGTGACTCCAAATCGCGACGATTAACAAAACACGTCGGCCAAAGCACGATCGCGAAAGTTGTACACGACGATGCTGCCGAAGTTTGATTGCGTGGTACAGGACGATGAAACTTACGTCAAGACAGACTTTAAACAGCTTCTTGGACAAGAATTTTACACGGCAACCGGACGGGGAAAAGTGGCAAATATTCTCAAGCACATTAAACTGTCAAAGTTCACGTTGACGAAGAAATATCTGGTGTGGCAGGCCATCTGTACCTGTGGCATGAAGAGCAACGTTTACATTGCGACCGGAACCGTCAACCAGGAAATTTATCTGAGCGAGTGCCTACAAAAACGTCTTCTGCCTTTCCTGAAGCGACACAGTTGTTCAGCCCAACAAACATCGGTGTCGAATAATCGCTTGTTCAAACAAATTTGGAGAAGTTATTCAGCTTTCTAGAAGGAAAAGCTGAACAACTTCTCCAAATTTGTTTGAACAAGCGGTTATTCGACGCCGATGTTTGTTGGGCGTTCTATTTTGGCCGGATTTGGCATCTTACCATTACGGAAAAAATGCCATGGAGTGCCATGCCACGTTCAAGTGGTGCCCAAGGACAAGAACCCTCTCAACACGCCAGAGCTCCGCCCAATCGAACAATATTGGGCCATCGTCAAGCGGAACTTTAAGAAGACTCAAATAGCTGTTGTAAGCGAGAAACAGTTCAAGACAAACTGGCGTTTTGCGGCGAATGGAGTGCGAGGACAAGGAGACTGTACAAAATCTTATGGCATGTGTTAAACAAAAGACCCGGCAGTTCGCATTCGGTTAAAAAGAAGCTTAGCTGAATATTTCTCCTGTATTCTGTATTAACTGAACTTGAAAAAGAAAAAGAATTTAATTTATTAATAAAAACTTTGATCGACTCACACACATTACTGTTTGACCAAATTTTGATCGGAACACTCTTTATCCAAAAACTTACTTCAGAGGACATATACCGTTGTAGCTTACCTATGAGAACAAACAGCAGCAGCGACCTCGGTTCCAAACCCGTTCTGATCGATCACCAAGGTCAAATCACCAACAAATCAAATCGACAGCATATTGATTAAAAATCCAAAGAAAAACGTCGAAATACATGCATTAGTATTGCGAATACACTGATGTATGTAATATTTACCTCGAAAAGTTAATCCGATACTGGATCACTTGTCCTGCAATCGATCTGATGCCTACGGTACGTATATAGTCGAGCCAATTCACCGAAGTCCAATGCCTTTGGCATGCAAAACTCAAGTCCGAGCAGTCCGACCAATATTAAAATAAATGTGAAAAACCCGTGTGTTAGGATTATGCGTATGTAAACAAAGTACCGCAGTGTTACCAGAAAAAGTTTTGAATTACGTGGCGAAAGTAATTTCTCCGCCTTGCAGAGTTTTATAAATAATAAAAATAGGGGTTAGGTCTGGCGAGAAAGTTCTGTTCTGATAATTAAATACCAGTTTCGAAAATCCAGCTGTCAACGCAAACACTAACAAGAAGATGATTTAGAACTCGAAAACGAACCACCAAGGATTTCGGAAGAAGTAACTAACCCCCTCGTTCGTCACTCTAATCAAGTATTTCCCAACTTCCACCTCGCTTCGGATCGTACGCCGCGCTAATGCTGTTATCTCTTTCCCTAGCGATCGCCGTTGCAGTTCCAATCCCTGATGATAACCGAATCTCGTGCCCTCTGTCCCGTAGTCCATTGATGACGGACTGATCGAACGTCTCTTCAACATTGGCAGCCATCGGTGCCAGCTGATGGTGCAACCTAGGTGCGCTCATTGTCGATTCTAAATCTCGTCCGAAAAATACACTCTGAAGAACGAGCAGCACCGTTGAGGTCGTGATTCGTGTTCCCCCGGCACCTCCAACCACCATTCTCACGTCCCCTTGGGCGTCCACTACAATCGTAGGTGTCATGGATGACATTGGTCGTTTACCGGGTGAAACGAAATTTGCCGGCGATGCAGGTACTCCGAAAGAGTTGATAACTCCCGGAGTGGAGAAATCATCCATGATGTTGTTGAGTATGATCCCGGTTGAAGGTGATCGGCGCATGCATCCAAAGCTGTGTGAAAATTAATTTTCAAACTCAATTATATCATATATTAAGCGCATTCTTACTAAGTATTAATAGTTCCTGTCATGGCCACGGCGTCTCCATTCGGGGCCAACACGGAAAGGTGAGCCGTTCCGTGATCTTCCTTCTCAGAAAACTCCGCTCCATAGTATTCATAGTCGGTAGATGTTTGATCGTCGTCTATTTTCTCTCGAACCATCGACGCGTAAGATTTACTTGTCAGATTTTGAACCAAATCCTGAATTCCCGGAACAAAGTCAGGATCGCCAAGACGTGTGCGTAATCCGTAAGCGTGTTTGAAGCTCTCCAAAACCCTATGCCACGTGAGTGAATCGTCCGGATGTAGATCATCGTATCCGTCTAACAAGTTCAGCATGTAGATGGCAATGGTCCCACTACCGGGAAGTGGCATACTGTAAACGCTTGACCCCTGTTTGAGGGTTGTGGATGCCGGTGGTAGCCAACGAGGTCTGCAAAAAAAAAAAACACTGAGTATTTGTTATAAAATGACCGATTGTGAACATACTTGTACGCCAGAAAATCCTCCTTCGTTATAATGCTTCCAAATTCTTTCAAATCCTCGAGAATCTTCAGCAAAAGTGTTCCGTTTTCTCCATGCAACGAATCAACTCCCTTGTTGGCAATCTCTTCAAAAGTATCGGCAAGTACCGTGTGCTTCAAAACGTCACCTTCTTGCCAAACGTCTTCTGTCTCAGAGTTGACCAATAATTCCCTAAGCGATGGAATTCTAAGAATTGCTTCACGTTTAGACTGCAGTGCATCAACGAGAAACTTAGTCACCTTCACGCCCTTCCTGGCCAACTCAATAACGGGTTCAAATAACTCCCTCCACTTCAATTTTCCATACCGCTGATGAAGCTCCCAGAATCCCTTGATGACGCCTGGAGTTGCGATTGCCAATCCTCCTTCTATAGCGGCATCGCCATTCCCTACAAACATATCCTCCTTTGCAGCCATCGGGGCCATCTCCCGAGCATCCAATGACTCAACCACTCCCGTCTTACGGTTGTATACCGTAGCTAGAAATCCACCTCCTATTCCCGTGCTCTGAGGGGACGTTATCTCTTCGCACAGCATAACCGATATCGCTGCATCAACAGCTGAGCCACCCTTTCTCAAAATGGAGGACCCTATTGCGGCACACTCCTCACCATTGGAAACAACCGCCCCACCGGGCAGGTATTGGCGCGATCCTTTATCGTCGGCATCATCACTTTGAAGGCCAAAAACTAGACCTAGAACTAGAGCCACGATAACGATGGCGGCTAGGGCTGATAGCACCAGTAACTTCTTCTTGTTGAGGTTTAATCTGTAAGGGATGGGGGAAAATAGGGTTTACTTACTTATTCGACGCTTGGGACAGTTTGCAACTAAAGATTAGAAGTTCTGTATAACTAAGTTGGTTGATTCTATTCATAGTTTTTTAAAGTCTCTCTACCCGAGGTGTAATATCCGATGTTTCGAAAGCATAACTTGGCATAACTTTTTTTACGTTCATTGCTTCATCCACACTCAAAGAAATGCCAAGATTATCACTTTTGATTGTAAAGCTATGTTCATTTAGAATCCGGAATAATCCGGAATAAAATCATCTGTATCTCGGTAACGGAAACAATGGTCATTTACTGTTCTTTAAAGTAAAAAATATCAAAACAAATCATTTCTCTTCGTTTCTAATGAAAATTCGCACTTTCTTCTTTATTCCTCCAGTCAAACGCTGCACACCTCCGGAACTTCATTGGCACATTTGTTCCACATTTTGGTCATCTGAGTCACGTCCCGAGCCGTTTTTCCACTTTTCTTAAGCTTCCGCTTCATTACTGCCCAAAATCTCTCGATGGGCCGGAAATGCGGGCAGTTGGGTGGATTTATGTTTTTATCGATGAAATCTACTTTATTATCGCGGTACAACTGGATGACCTCCCGGCTGTGGCAACTCGCCAAATCTGGCCAAAACTTCACGGGACCTTTATGGGCTTTAATGAAAGGTAGTACGCAGTTTTTGAGGCACTCTTCCTTGTACAGCTTCGAGTCCATCGTCTTATTTGTCAAGAACACTTTGGTCTCTGCTCCGCAGCTGCATATTCCTTGCCAAATCATCCGTTTTTTTTTTTTTTGGCAAATTTGCCCATAAAAGCAAACTTAAACTTTGCAGGAACATCTCCTCGTGCCGTCGCCATGTATAATTTTTGGCCAGGAAGCTGTCCGAAATCCATTTTGATGTAGGTTTCATCGTCGATGAGCAGGCATCCTTGATACTTCGTCAAAACCTGCTGGTACAATTTCCGAGCTCGAGTTTTGGTGTCGAAAATTGGCTTCAACGTTCTGTTTGGTTGCTTGCTAGCTCGATAAGAATGATATCCTGCTCGCAAACGAATTCTTCGAACGGTACTGCGAGCAGCAGCGTATTTTTTGTGCGATTTCATTATCTGATAGTCCAGGGTTTGCTCTGACGGGTCTCAGCACCTTTTGGTTCAGCTTGCGGCCATATGTTCCACTACGACGCTTACCTTGAGGCACTCGATCCACGCTCTTTCGCTCCCTGAAACGTTTGAGCACATCATACACGGTTGATTTGGCGATTTTCAACGTTTTTGCGATTTTTATTGCGGACTCCGTTGGATTATCAACGTGGGTGTGCAGATTTTTTTCTCTCCTCTCGGCTTCCACCTGGAATAACTTTTGACTCACTGAACGAAACACCGTGAAATTTATACCACAGAAAGTGGGCGTCTAGGTAAACAAACCGCTGTAAAATAACTCTTGCAGCGGTTACTTTCCGTGCCGCTGCAACACAATAAGTTATTCCGGATTCTAACTGGACAGAACTTTATTATTTTCTGAAATTAAGACAACTTGTTTTAATAGTTGAAAATTATTTTAAACAAAAAAAAAGAATTTTACGCAAACTTTTACAAATGGGCATCGGATCAATTTTGCTGCTAACAGTAAAATAAGTCGCTCATGCATAATGTGAATGATGTTTTGTAGATGACGCCGGTTTTATAGTGGTAAGCGTGGTTGCGTTTCACCCCAATTGGTCTAGTATCAATTTCAGTCGGCGGCGTTGGGGTTTTCTGAGACGAAAAAATCTCTGATCACATCTTCCTTTGTAAGGAAAGTAGAGCCCAGAGATTAATGTGTTCGATATGTAGGGTCCAGGTCGTAACGAACCAGCCTCAGGCTGAAAGTCACGTAAATAAGAGACAAAAACTACAAGGGACAACCCAATGGGGTTGTACGCAAAGATGACGTCGTACTACGTTGCATTGCGTAATGAATGTTATTATTTTTAAAGAGCCAGTATTTTAAAAGAGGCGACATTGATTGATTGGAACAAGCGATGTTATTTTGCAAACCTTAGAAAGGGTCGTTTGGTTTGCATGTTGGTATCATGAAAGGGCAACGGTTGTGGTGGTATTGATGATCGACCATCTGCAGACCATTTCCCTTGTCGCATTGTAGCGATACAAAAACTACAGTTTGGCGGATTAACTGATAGCACGATGCCAGATCCGACTAAACACTTTCTGTTTTTCTCCCTGTTTCTTGATGTGGAATACCTCCGCGATCATCCTTACACCCGGGTTTTCGATCCGTTCCAGTACCGTTGTTTTTTCGTAGTACGTGTCCTTCCTCCATCGTGTGAACGGCTAATTCTGATTTTAGATTCCGTTTTTTGGCATCGCTCTTGTGTTCCGCAATCCTCACTTCCAACATACGTTTGGTCTGTCCTATGTATACTTTGCTATCATCAGTACCATACGGTATAGAGTATACCACGTTCTTCTGTTTCCCAGGTGGAATCGGGTCTTTCATTTTACTGAAAATTTTGTATTTTATTTTATTTTGTGGCCAAGAAGCTAGGATTATATTACTAATGTGTAATATTTTCCGTAGCTTTTCACTCAGGCATGGTTCGTACGGCGTTGAAACATATTTCATCGGTTGATCAGATTCACGTTCCGGCTCCAGTGTATTGTAATGTTTATGCACGCGTTGTCTTTTAACTTTGCTAACGAACCATCGTGGGTAGTTGTTTGTTACTAAGATACCCGTTGCTTGTTTTAGTGCCTCCTCTCGTTTGTTTCCCACTGTTAGCTTAATTGCACGATCAATTAAGGCAATTACCGTATTTTGTTTATGCTGAAATGGACTCTTTGAGTTGAAATCTAAGTATCTTCCCTTTGGTTGTTTTGGTAACCACGTCGTTGTGATACTGTTGTTTTCGCGTTCCAACATCAAATCGAGAAATTTAATTTTCCCACCCATTTCATCTTCAATCGTGAATTTTAGCCGTTCATCAAAACTATTGAACATACTGGCGATCGTCTGAATGTGTTCCATTTTCGCTACACACAAACGGTCGGCTACATATCGTTTGTAAACCTTCATACATACTTGGTAAATTGTATTATGTTTTACATCAATCATCATGTTGTTATTTTTTGCAACGATATTTCAGCATGTTTAATATCGGGGGAAAAAGGGAAATACTCATGTTGGTGCGTCAACTTTGACGCCAGCTGTAGTCCAAACCACTTGATGGAAACAGTTCAAATTTTGTCCACATCATTTTTTTAATTTTTTAAACTTTGATGAATTTTTGAATATATTATCTAAATTTTTCACAGAAATACGGATTTTTGAAATTTGTATATCCTAAAACGACTTTGTTCACATATGTTATGAAAACTTAAAATTTATCTATCTTATCAATATGAAATTTTGGTCACATGAAGTCTATAGATTGGTTATAATTTTGTCAAAATTTTCAGCCAAAAATATTGATAATTGACAAAGTAACAGAAGGTTGAACATGGCATTTTTTGGAAGAAAAATTTTGCTGGGCTTTTTTTTGCTACTGAGTGTATTTATGTTAGCAAAAATCTATTGTACATTCTTTAGAAAGCATTTGAAAGTATTTGCACTTTGTCAAGTTGGTTGACCACTTGATTTTATTTCCCACCTCGAGTTTAAGTCCCTTCTCTAGCTTTCCGACCAGTAGTTAGCAACGCATTACCTCTGGTTGCTTCCAGTTTCGCCCGATAACCCCGAGTTCGCTCGGCATCGGTACACGGTCAATTTGGAGGATTTTTCGAATGTTCGATCTTAACGCGCTTCCGAAATTTGCGCAAACGGTTAGCATCAAAACGAATAGGCATGGCACTTATTCACCCTTTCATATTTTCTCAAAACTTATTTCTTCCTAGAAATAAAACGCTATCCAACGCGAATCGTTAACACATCAGAATAACTATTCATAACAGTACTCATTGAAATGTGCATGTTCGAGAATCAAAATATTGTCCGTGATAGGGAATTTCTTGAAACATGCCAGAACACAACATTCTTTGAAATTTTCATACACCGATTGATGAATATGTATGCGAAATATATTCATCTATTATTTGTAAATCTTTATATAGGGTAACGGGATGTAATGTCAGCCTAGCTCCTTGATTCGGCATATGTACCAAAAATGTCATTAATTCGCCGATAATCAACAAAATTATATTCCTATCAGGATGACCGATTTATTTCAAAGCAGTTGAGAAATTATTAATCAATTAATAGTTGCTCACTTCCGCGTAGTTTTCGACTTCCTCAACTTTTGAGACAATATGACTTTACTGGTTAAGCTGAACAGATTATCTACACGATCTTCGAATGATCTAAATTTGCAGAAATTTAACCTATAAACCGAATAATACAGCCAAGATGTACAGAAAATAGTCACACGTTATAAACTAACAGGTCACATAGGTAAAATAACAATGATTTAACAAGAAAACCATACACCCAATGTTAGGAACATATTTTTTTCCACGTTCCCAACTATGGCCTGTTAATGGAAAGCGTAGTAAAAATGTTGTTATTGGTAAAATTTACAATTAAAAATGTCTGAGTTATTATTGAAAGATTTCCATATGGGTCATCTTAACACAAACTAAATGAACAAAATCTGTATAGAGTGAATTATAATGTTTTGATAATCGAAAGGTCGCTAAATCATATGTGAATATCACTTAAGTGTTTCTTAGCAGTTTTAGTATAGTTTGATTTATGAAATTGTTAGTTGGGTAGAGCGAATACAGCTGGAAACGCATTGAATCAGAAAATCAGAAAAAAAAAATTCGTACGAAGACAACATTTAATAACGAATCTGTCGAATGGGACGAACTTGCATCCATGAATAGACCCAATTTGGCGCTTATAGACCGACATTACATCCATATCCCTCGAAAGTTTCTGACTTTATAAAATGAGTTGTGTAACTTTTCGTGATACATACTACCGAATGGCATATTGAACATATCTAAGCAAGTGTATAACTAGTTAAATATCGCTTCTAGCTCAAATACTTTACGAGTTTTAATTAAAAAATGTAATCGATTGTTGCATACTAGACTGAGTCAAGGGACACATACCCTACCCCAGTAAATAGAATTGCAATCGTATAAATTTCTTGATTAGAGCAGTCTGAAAAATAAATCAATCAAGAAACAATCGAATTCTTAGCGTCCGGTGTTTAAATTTTTCGTGACGGTAGCCATTTGTAAATTGTACAAAATGCTCTCAAGGTATGCAACAAAGAGAAAACTAATATTGTTTTAGCCACCGCTGTCAGCCAATCGGTAAGAACCAAACATTCAAATCAAACAAACTCTCTCAAAATTAAATTGGTCGTCCTGAAAAGGACGGACACAAGCACCTTATTTCGCTCCTAGTGATTGCACCCACCAGCTGGCTACAAAGACATTATTTGCCCAAGCAACCGACTGCCTAGCACACCACAGCATAATGTGTGGCTGCCTAGCAACGGTTGCCTAGCCAACGGCTTGGTAACAACAGACTGCAGTGCAATCAGCTACCTGACCAATTGGTAGGTCGCCAGTGCACTTTCTATGGTGCTTGCTTGCCAGCTGCCAAATCCAAGTTGGCGTCTTGCCGCTCCGCTGAATGAAACTAGTGCACCCTCCAGGGTACATGCTATGGCCCGGCGCCAGCTGCCAATCCATACAGGCTCGATGCTCCGCACAGCTCCAGTACTGCAACACGAATGAGAAAATTTACGAAGGTGTACCCGTTTTATATTGTTCACTGCTGCATATGAGACCTCCCTTGCTTACATTTGAAATCTGTGATAGTAAAATTGAGTGCATTGAGTAAATTTACTCTGAAAAATCGGCATTTTAAGACATCACCTCAGATTTGGGTTATTTTCAATAGCTTAAAATTGTTAACGGATAATGTTTGAATATTGAATTGATACGCGGGAAAATTTCCAATCGATTGATGTAAACATCTTGAAAATCTATTGAGCATTTATTAAGTTATTAGCGTTTAATTTGTAACGATATTCCGTGACGGTCGCTGATTTTTAGATTTTCAATTGACACCCTACCCTTCCCGTAAGACGTAGTCTACGTCAAAACATTCAAAACCGATGAAGCTTTGAAGAAAAACTGGGAGAAATTGTGTAAGGAAGATGGACAAATCCTCACCCAAGATCTTATGAGCAGTGTTAAGAGAAATGTACGAGCATTCAGCTTGAAGGAGGAAATTCAATGAATAAAATATGCCAAAACATAGCTAATATATAGTTATTTAATCCCTGAAACTTGAAGAAGTATCCGATTTGAAATGAATTTTTGGTGATCATTTTTGTGTGTCTCATTTTTTCCGAGTCCAGTATTAACGCTTGAAGTAAGTGAACCTTCCTTGCGTTTACTTCAAATCGTATACTCAAGTGCTAGAAATACAAATGTTGCTTGCTGAGCAGTTCATGATTGAAAAACTATGGAGGTAGAAAGCGGCCGATATGTTCGATATCCGAAGTGTTAGTATAACGTCTCCAAGCAAACGACTGATTCGAGCATTTGCCCGGTATAATGCAAACGGAGGATGTGTTTTGTAGTTAGCCTTTGCCCGGCATAAATTTATTTAAAAAAATCTGAAATAACAGTTTGATCAAGTCTTAAATTTGACCTGTAACTCTTTACGTGCACGAGTGCTCTTTACCAAATTTATTGGGAAACATGCGTCGCAGCTGCGGTCGTATAAGAACGTAAGATCGCAAAAGTAAGTCAGATTTCAGAAAAATTTAAAATTTTCGATACGCGATACTTCTTTTTCAGCAATATTTAAACGGCATAGCCAAAGGAACGGACATGTTAATAAATCTGAGTAGTAGCGCAGTCAAGGATCGATTTTCCCGTAGCCAAAATTTAAAAAAATTAAACCCAAAATTGGAATAATTCCGGCTTAATTTATGGATCATACATATTATTTTAAATACACCATATTTAAAAGTTTTTGGTTTATTTTTGAAACCTATTATGGATCATTGGCGATTTATTTATGGAATATTTTCAATAATTTATTGATCATGTGCATATATTTTAGTTAACAAACGTTACATCTTTTTACAAGTTTAAATTAAAAGTCAAATTTAAGTTAAAAGTTAGGAATGACATTTTTTTATGGTTTACTGGTGGAACTCTGAATAGAGTAGAAACCTCTATCGTTGCGTAAATCCTTTCGAATCATTTCGCCAGCCGTACACGGAACATGTCGTTCAAAAAGGCGCTGTTGCAAATGACTCGGGAGCCACGTTTGAGAATTTTGTGTCTTTTCGTCTGTTTTTTTTTTTACAATTGTCATTTTGTTCGTCAGTGTTACGTTTGCAAGTTTAATACGGCGTTTCGTAATTTCTTCTGTCTTTTGTAGTTCAGTCCGTGAAGTGTGTCATTTATGTGCTATGAGAGTCTTCCGAAGCAGTTTTCTCGAACCAAAAATAAGAAGCTGCTGTATTGTTCCTTGTGCGTTAGAATGATAACTCCTTTTGAAGCATTTCACCAGTCGTGCAACGATCATGTCGTCCATAGAGACGCTGTTGACACTGCCTCAAAAGATGTTACATTTTCAAGTTTGCTTCCTTTTTCTCTCAGTCATGTTCAAAACCACTGTTTTGTATTGTGTCGTTTCGTCTTTTTGTTATTTAGTTTGTCAGTGTTTTTTCTTTAGTCTTTTGTAGCTTAGTTCATCATTTATGTGCTGAGAAAGTCTATCTTAGCAGTTTTATCGAATCAAAAATAAGTTGTCATTATGTCGTCGAGATATTTTAATTCCTCCAGTCTTCCAGTAATGTCTGATGTTAAAAGTCTCAGTAGTCCCCACAGTATATTTTTTGTGGTTTACTGATGGGACTCATGAGAGAGAAGTTTCCTTTAAAAGAGTTTAGGAGGTCGTTGCGTCTCTTTATGTTACTTAATTAGTAAGTCAGTGTTACGATCAAGAGAGCATTTTGTAACTTCTTCAGTCGTTTATTATTTAGTTAATAGAGGTCTAGTTCTTTTGTGCTCAGAAAGTCATCGATGCATACCTCGTCATACCTTTTATGATGAACCGATCACTTTGTCTTATGGCTCTTTGAAATGATAAATAACAAAATAAGAATGGCGCCACGTTCCTAGTTTTAATAAAACTTCTACTGCCAAGAGGAAATCCCCCATCATCATCACTGACTGTAACAGCTTTCCAGGCTCCAAGACAGGACGTCCGTTGGATCATATCTATAAAATCAGTGCATCAATGCCATATATGTGTCGAGACATAAAATAAAAATACTAAAGATGTGATACCACCACGACAGGATATGTCTTTGGCTACCATCTAATGGCGTAGGCCCGCTCATCGCGACCAGATCACATATCCGAGGGGAGGGAAGTTGAAAGTTAGGAATGATATTGAACCTTTTATGCAATTTGCAATATGTTTATGGGAAATTCGTACAATTTATCGTTCATTCTCTAGATATATAACGTTACATTTTTGACATTTTATTTCTAAAATTTTTAAAAAGCATGGATCATTTTGCTGTATTTAATGGATCATTTTCATTTCTTTTATAGATTTTCATCAGAGCCTTATGAGTCATAAAAACGTTTTCTATGGAACGAATTTCAATTTATATATTGATAATTTCTTCAGTTTAAATGTGCAAACTTAGGGCTGCCATTTAAATGCTCTTGGTCTTTCGGATGCTTCACCGCTTCGAGGACTTATTGACCTGCTTATTCCTATAGTTGGAAACTACTTCACGCAATTGACTGTATCATGACCCCTCATTGGTGAATTCATATCTTCCAATGAATAATTCGTTGAGTGAGTAAAAAGATATGATCACCGTATTACAATGGAACCGTCGTAGTCTAATACCTAAATTAGACTCGTTCAAGAATTTGATTCGCAATTCTGATTGTGATAAACACTAAGATTTTTTTTTCATGGGGGAAACGTTCCTATGGAACCTTTTACTAAAAAGCCTAAATAGAGTTGATAAATTCATTTGCACACACATTTTGAATAGCTTCAATTTTGATTGCGTGTGTTACCTTACCATGCAATAATAATAATACAGTTTTTAAAATATTTATTTAAAGTTTTTAAAGTATTTACACCAAAAATTGTGATTTTTTTGATAAACTGCCATATGATTACTCTTTGCCCAAAACGTGATATGTGATTTTCTTTAGGTTGATATGTTATTCCGTTTTGGAGTTATCGCTAAAAACAAACCGTGTAAAAAAACGTGTCGTGTAAAAAAACGTGTACAAAAGACCTTAGTGTATTTGCTCTCTGTGAAACATAGCTTTCTTCTGAGGATGAATTAAACCTCCACGATTTTAACATTATTCGCCTGGACCGAGATGATTCATATGGTGGCGAACTTTTGGGGATCAAAAAGTGCTACCCCTTCTATAATATCTCACTTCCAATAATCTTAGGCATTGAACTCGTCGTTTGCCAAATAAATGTAAAAAAAAAGACCTTTGCATAGCCTCTGTCCATGTACCTCCGAGGACAACAATAAACCGCCGTCAACTTTGGAGTTCAGTGACATTACTTCCATCTCCAGTTCTGAACTCCCACGGCACTGCTTGTGGCGAAAAATACGATGCCAATAGAGCGGATATTTTCTATGACTTATGCGACGATTTCAACTTGACTAAGTTGCGGGAAGAAACACGAATAATGTTTGCATTTAAAAAAATAGACAAAAATTGTAGATTTTTCATGGGTTTAGCTTCACCTACATTGACGAAACTACCCATGCAGCATCAATCATAGTAACCCATGAGTCTGCAAACAAAATTTGACAGCTCTATCAGTCGAACTCTAACCGTGATGGCAAAAAAAGTTAAGCAACTCCGTTCAGAAGTGTGCGCGTTCAAAGAACGGCACCCCACCGCGTCGAAAACGGACATGGTGCGGCACTTTGTGGACGCCAGATACGCCCGTTCCGGCATCTACAACATCTTGGCACTATTAGACAACAATCAGAGCATCGAAAGAAAGCCCGGTTCCGGACGGCCGACGACCCTGAGCGACAAGAAGCTTCAAAAGATGCTGAAGAGGAAGACCGAGGGAAAAGTGGCTACATCACTGCGTGCGCTTGGCCGGGAGGTTGGTTCAACCGGCCAAACAGTGAAAAAGAACCTGGCGAACATGAACATACATGTCAGAAAGCGGAAGTCGCGTCCACTGGTTTCGGAGCTGCAGGCAATGACGCAGCGGGAGCGGCTGAATAAGATGGTCAACTCGATTTTCCCGGTGAATCGTGACGTGGCGGTGGTGATGGACGACGAGACCTATTCACCCTGGATGGCAACGACTGGCAGGGCACTTCGTATTTTACTTCCCCCACGGAGGAAGTGAGCTCCGAGGTGAAGTTCATTTCACACACCAAGTTCCCCAAGAAGGTGCTGCTGTGGCTGACAATCAGCGAGAAGCAGATGTCAAAGCCGCTCTTCTTTCGCTCCGGACTGGCCGTGAAGTGCGAAATGCCTGCCGGAAGTTGCGTTGTTCATCAAGAAATACCATAAGGACGAAGACGCGGTGTTCTGGCGGGATCTGGCGTCGGCCCACTACTCGAAGCGATCGTTGGAGGAGATGGAGCGGCTGAATATCGATGTGCTACCCAAGTCGGCAAACCCGTCCAACGACCCCCAGCTACGTCCCATCGAGAATTTTTGGGCCAACCTTAAGCGCAAGATCTACTCCAACAATTTTGTCGTGAAAACTGAGGAGGAATTGATAAATAAATCCAAAAAAGAACTCAAAAACATTCGTACACGAATGTTTTCGTCCGCCATGGCGAATGTTCCGGTTAACTGCCGGAAGGATTTTTTTTTGCAATTGAACTTAAATAATTACCTTCCATCGGAAATTTACCACAAGCAGTTATCAGTCTTAGCTTTTTTTAACACTATCCGAAAAAAGTCCATTTTTTTAATGCAAACGTTAGCAAAGCCTCTTGCCAGGGAGAGTCGACTTGACATATCTTTGTGCTCTAATTCACTATAATTAGATTATCTGTGGAAGGATATCAATAATTCCCATGTAGTGATCACTTAGCAATTATTATCTCAATCAAAAATGGTTGTCAAAAAACAGACCAGTCAATCCATGTCCATCCAATCCTATCGAGGAATATTGATAGGCAACATTTTGCTTCTGCGGTAACGCTTGGTATTGATTCTACCGATCTTCCCCCACCATTGGATGAGTATCGTTTCCTTTCCGAATTGATGTACAAAAGAAGACCCGCCACCCTTGGATGGGATGACGAATGCACTAAGTTGTATCTTGAGAAATCCGATGCTTTTAAAGATTATCGTAGACACGACACATGTGAGCTTTTTGATAAGTACCTAAAGCTTAAAAAAAACTTAAAAACTTACTCAAAGCAAGGAAACGCAATTACTGTACTCTTAGAAAAAATCATGTAAATTTAAGTCTACTTGGATGCACATAAAAAGAGCGGCCCGTTTGACCGACGTCTGTTCTTATATTTACGTGAACATAAAAACTAGAAATGATTACTTACATGACGTGACGAAAAAATAAGTTGAGGTACACAAAATGAAATTTACAAATGCTGCCACAGTTTAATCTCAAGGATCATTATTTAGTTACTGACAGAAGAAATCAAGATGGGCTTATGAATTTAAATCAAAAATAGGTTTTTCTAGACCACCGATTATAGTAGTAAAAATAAGCACAATCTTATCTTGTAGGGTTCATTTTATTCTTTCATCTCCACATACTTGTGACAATTTAAAATCAAATTATGCCATTCCCGGTCGTTGGCCTTCATAAAAAAATATTTTAAGAATACTGGAAGTTGTCACCATGTTCAAATTAAATATTTAATAATATAAACAAATGAACTCCGTTAATTTTTAAACATTTAAAGACTGGACTCGGAAAAAATGAGACACACAAAAATGATCACCAAAAATTCATTTTATATCGGACACTTCTCCAATTTTCAGGGATTATATAACTATATATTAGCTATGTTTTGGCATAATTTATTTATTGAATTTCCTCCCCCAAGCTGAATGCTCGTACATTTCTCTTAACACTGCCCATGAGATTTTGGGCGAGGCTTTGTCCATCTTCCTTACACAATTTGTCCCAGTTTTTCCTCAAAGCTTCATCGGTTTTGAATGTTTTTCCGCTTTTCTTCAACTTCTTCTTCATTATCGCCCAAAACTTTTCGATCGGACGAAGTTCTGGTGTATTTGGTGGGTTCGCCTCCTTCGGGACCACATCAACGCCCTTCGTTTCGTACCAATCCATTACAGGCTTGGCGTAATGACACGAAGCGAGATCCGGCCAGAACAGTGTGGGACCACGGTGAGAGCGGAGGAAGGGCAGCAAGCACCTCCATGCGGGACGTACCGACAAAAAACTCGAGGCCGGGGATTTGTTTGGTGTCCACCTTGATATATGTCTCGTCGTCCATGACGAAACAGCCTGGCTTGACCAGCCATGGACCAGACTCACGGTACAGCTTCCGCGCACGCAATTTGGCCACCGTGTTTTGCGCCTTCCTGACCTTAAAAACACGTAGTTCAGCCCGCTTCATGGTCTGCTGGACGAACCACTTCGACGAATTGACCTTTTTGGCCACGTCTCGGGTGGAAAGGTTCGGGATATTCTTAAAGTACTGCCTTATCGTCCATACCTTCTCTGGGTATTCCGTTTTCGATTTTTTGGCCGCTTCGAGCGCGCCGCTCGATGGTCTTCGTCTCCTAAAACATCTTCACAACGCGGGACACGGTGGAATGGTGGATTCCAAACCTTTTGCCGATCCATCTGTGCGACTGACCAGGATTATCGATCACCGCGCCCAAGATTTTCTAGCGTGTTTGCATAAAATTTTGCACACATAAACATAACACTCTAAACTAGTATTACCCAAAACTTCATTAATTTTTACCCACGCGATAAAAAGTTCTCGCAAAACAAAGTGTCGCATTTTTTTCCGAGTCCAATCTTTAGTGTGTTTCCTGTTCCTCGAATGTTACTTATTTCAAGACTGCCATTTTCCAGAATTTCGTTTTCAAGCAATGCAATTCGATTTATTATGCATATTTACGAATTTCCTTTCATCGTGCATTAAAAAAATGTTGCGCACCCCTCATTTTGAAGATGTGTGCGTGTAGCATCATGCCTCTATTTTGATTTGGAGATTAGCACTTCAGTTATCAAAATGTCGTCGAAGGAAGAGAAGCAACGCATCAAAATGTTGCACGTGCATGGCGAAAGTCCAAACTACTCTCACGCCAAGTTGGCGAAATTGTTGAATGTGGCTAAATCAACTGTTACCAAGCTGGGAGTGGGCCCTTCAACCGTGGATAGAGCTAAAAAAACAAGCTGGACTATCGACTAACAAGAAAGTGGTGACTCCAAATCTCGACGATTAACAAAACACGTCGGCCAAAGCACGATCGCGAAAGTTGTACACGACGATGCTGACGAAGTTTGATTGCGTGGTACAGGACGATGAAACTTGCGTCAAGGCAGACTTTAAACAGCTTCCTGGACAAGAAATTTATACGGCAACCGGACGGAGAAAGGTGGCAGATATTTTCAAGCACATTAAACTGTCAAAGTTCGCGAAGAAATATCTGGTGTGGCAGGCCATCTGTAGCTGTGGCTTGAAGAGCAACGTTTACATTGCGGCCGGAACCGTCAACCAGGAAGTTTATCCAAGCATGTGCCTACAAAAACGTCTACTGCCTTTCCTGAAGCAACACAATTGTTCCGTTCTATTTTGGCCGGATTTGGCATCTTGCCATCACGGAAAAAAGGCCATGGAGTGCTATGCTGCCAACAACGTTCAAGTGGTGCCCAAGGACAAGAACCCTCTCAACTCCGCCCAATCGAACAGTATTGGGCCATCGTCAAGCGGAACCTTAAGAAGACTCAAAAAGCTGTTGTGAGCGAGAAACAGTTCAAGGCAAACTGCCGTTCTGCGGCGAATAAAGTGAACAAGGAGATTGTACAAAATCTTATGGCAGGTGTTAAACGAAAGACCCGGCAATTCGCATTCGGTAAAAAGGAAGCTCAGCTGAATATTTCTCCTGTATTCTGTATTAACTGAACTTGAAAAAGAAAAAGAATTTGACTTATGAATAAAAACTTTAATCGACTCACACACATAACTGTTTGACCAAATTTTGATCGGAACACCCTTTAATAACTGAATTAAGTAACCTGCCTAGTCCCTTCCAAATGAAAATGTGACCCTTTAACCTCGAGCCAGGCCCGAGTTATTGGTTTCCCTTTTACTAACACCATAAAGCAAATTATTGTAAATAACACATTTGAATATCGGCTCGCCAAAGTGTTACACACGTCTGAGCCTCATAAATAAACGAACGAATTAAAAAAAAAACAACTCGCTCACTATTCGTTTACAGATCATCGCTACAGAAAATGCTTCGGTTCGTTCGGGATTGCTTGCTTTGGTTACCTTCTGCGAATGCGTTCATAGTGGATGGAAGAATTCGAGTTGTTCGAAGCGAATATCACTATACTTGGTTGACAGTAGGCAATAAACTAACTGTGATAAGCAATAAGCTAGAAACGCCAAAAAAAAGTGAAAGAACCACCCTTCATTGTATTTACGAGATGTCTAGTGTTCACTCACTCACTAAACGAATTACTTTTACAGCTCTAATTAGTTCTAAGCTCGTAATTTAGGAAAATATGCAGCCGGGTCGTTTAGAAAATCGTTGCAAAACTAAAACCTAAGAACTGCAAGTTCCCTTTACAATAACACGCACACACATTAAATTAACTTAAACGTACATCATTTTTCAAACAATATTCACCATCAATCACAGAAAAATTAACGACCGGGTGCGCGCCGTGGTTCGATTTCTACTACTTCCATCTATCGATTTCATCCAATCCATTCGGCAAAATTGCATAACGATAAAGCGGTTGTCTGTGTTTTAACAATCTTGACTAAACTTCCTAACAGTCCTTAAGAACATTTCGGGCTTTTGAAAACAAAATATTAACTACAGGTTTTTTGATGGAAGTTTAAAGTGTTTTCGATACTTAGCAGTTATCGAAAATTTTAAGTTAACTAAAACCGAATTCAGTAGGTTCGGTGGCTATATTGAATGTTAAGAGTTGGTGTTTGGTTTGAGTAAGTTAACGAATGACAGTTGAACACATGACGTTTCGCAATGTTTACCTTTATAATTACAAATTTGACAAGATATTGCCTGACATAAGCCCCACACAAGGCCTCCATCCCGACTTCTTATCGGAATACTTATTGTGTCTGTACAAAAACGCGCATCGCCAAACGGATCAAGTACACATAATGATAACACCCATCCAGTTTCGCATCTAATGGTTCATTACCTCTTATTAAATCTATATATGTACTATCAAATGTGCGTCACATTCACTAAAGATAAGTGTGATAAACATGGTAGTCTGATTGAATAATCGTATCAGAAGAAGATGATTGCCCCCCTGCTATCAGCTAACAGCAACTTTTGTTAAACGATTTCAGTTGCCTCTCCACCTAGAGTGCTGGAAGCTACGTACTTTGTATTGATGCAAAACATTTTGCAACTCTTCAAAAGAACGATCGCAACACTATTTTCCTCCACGAAGAAGCCATTATTTACCGCCAACTCATGAGCGCAACCTGGCAAATTAAGCAACAAACATTTTCCCTCCCGTCGGCGCTCTTCCCCCCTTCAGACAGCCTCGCCCAAGTTCGGAGCCATGCTTAATTAAGTTTAAAAATAACTTCCCCTTTCCGGCAGCTTGGAGCTTCATCAACCGAAGCTCTAGCAATGTGTTGTTCATTCTGCAACAGCAGTAGCTGTTTCCGCTGTTAGTTGGTTTGGTGTAATGATCATCACGATTATAGTGAAACAAGGAAAAAGTGCAAACTTATTACCCGGCGAGCAGAGTGGGGATGGGGAAAATTTGCTGACCAGCTGCTTCTCGTCTAGGATGCCGGGCATTCAACTAAATTACTGTCTCGAAAGTGCGCGTTCCTATTAATTTACTGATCGTTCAGAGGGAGGGCGGGATATGCACTCAATTAATAAAATGTCGCCTGATTGAATTAAATTTCTAACATTCACGGAATAGGTCATCAATAAAATTGCCATGGTTTTCCGCCTTCGGTTGACCAGAATTTCCAGAACTCCTGATGAATCAACAAAAATCGTAAAATTCAGCCACTTTGAACCTATCGCGAACCATCATCAGACGGCGAACTGGACACCGAACATTTGTACACGGACGACAGTCGATGGTTTTAATTGAATTAAAGCATTTTCTCCCCTCGGTGAGTTCCGTGTTCCGGTGCCAGAACTGCACTGTGCTGGGTGTGGTGTGGAGGCGATTTTATTTCCATTTTCGACTGGCCGTGAAGGAGAGGGAAAACTCGCTTTCTCAAATTAAGTGCGATTTATTTAACTAAATTTACTGCTTCCCATTTCGGCACAGCTGGAGTTGGAGTAATGGCTGGAGGCGGGTAGAACAGTTATCTGGATTTTGCAAGTCCGGTTGATGCGAACAGGGATAAGAAAAGGCCAGTTGTTTCATTCGTTTATTAAAGCATCTGGTGGATTGGACGGAAATGTTTTAGAATTTGATTAGTCCTTATCACGAGTTTTGACTGGGATGATTCCTGACAAACATTTCATGAGGTTCTATTTTGTTTGATCGATGCGTTGAATCGACTTTCTCTTCTAATAAGCACAGCTAAATATACAGATAAGGGGCTGTTCATAAACCACGTAGACAATTCAGAAGGTAGAGGGTTCGAAAAAGTCTATGTTTGTCTACGATGGTGGAGGGAGGGAGGTTTTACCAAAAGTCTACGTAGATATCTGTTTTTTTTTTATCTCTCTACAGAACGGATATTCATACATTTGGACATTATACACGAAGGATTAAAACAATTGTTAGGACCTTGCTTACAATTCATAACGTTCTACAAAAAAATGTAGTTGATAATTAGACACAGTGGCAACACCTAGGTCGACACTTTTGAAGCAATTTTCATTCCTTGTGGCATTCACTCGCATTTAAACAGAATTACTGACAATCGGGTTATGTTCGATAATGCGGGTAACTTTGATAGCGCATTGGGACTATACAAATAATTTATTATTTCACAGCTCGTCTACATACATTACCTCATGGTCTTGGTCCGAACATGGTCCACTCATGAGTTCTACAGATGTTTCTAATGACCAAGTATGTTAATTCGCATGATCAGTTTGCCGTGGTTTAATCTGGACTAACTTTTGAGAAGGGTGTATATACAAATGACTGAATTGTCTAAACAATATTATAACTCAACAATGGTTTGTTTGATTGATTTGGCGTCTTGAGCAACGTTATTAATAATAGAAAGGACTATTCAGAAAATAATTAAAAGACTTTCAAAACAAAAATGTCTAATTTTTTATTTAAAAATGTATAAATAAATAAATTCTCACTATAACGGCATTTTTTAAAAAAAAGTCTAATTTTTTTTTATATATTATAGATCTTTATGTTAACTAATTTTTCTCTAAATGATATAATGGAGAAAAAAACTACCGCAAAATATTTTGAAGATAATGTTCAAAACCTAGATTCCATTGCAAAAGGAGTCTTAACAATACAAGGTAGTGACTATTTTATAAAGGATCATGTTTGCAAACTGTGCTAGAAAAACAAGATGAACAGAAAACCATTTCATAGAAATATATGTTACTACTTACTAATTATGCCGAAACATAATCCATATGTATTAGTTCATTCCTTGAAAGTTTCAAGAAAATCCGACTTTCGCCAATAAATTTTTGGCAAACACTTTTGTTTGGTGCATTTTTTTTTCGAGTACAGGCCATATACAGGCCATATACAGGCCATATACAGGCCTGTACTCGAAAAAAAATGCACCAAACAAAAGTGTTCGCCAAAAATTTATTGGCGAAAGTCGGATTTTCTTGAAACTTTCAAGGAATGAACTAATACATATGGATTATGTTTCGGCATAATTACTTTATTCAATTTCCAGGGCTGCAAAATGGTGAGTCGACAATGGGCAGGGAGCGTGCGTCCCCGCAACATAGCCCTGGTCCTCACAAGTTCCTACCTCATGCTTCCACGGGTCAAGAGATGACAAAGACCGCCAGCTAAGGGTTGCGTACTTAGCTGGTAGTGCAGCCTGGGCATTGTTGTCCTTCTGACTTCAGCTAGATTGAGGAGGTGCATGCCGAGCGTCTGTGTCCACCAAGGAGGTGTGGTCTGTCCTGGCATCGGCAGCGCGACCCGGTAAGGTAGTATGCTGAAATCTTACCCTGCCACGAAAAATGGAAGTATTCTTAATACGGTCCGACGGTGCTAATTTCAGGTAATAATAATTTCAGTGTTAATTTAAGGTATAATAATTTAAGTTTATTTTTTCCCTCGTGGCTATGATAATGCAAGTCCGTTTACAATTGTAGCAGGACCACAATCTGCAGACATAACAAGTGTAATGGTTATTATAATTTTATATTATCACAAAACCTTCACAATATGTTTAATGCTATTTTCAGCTTCGCATTTATGCATCGTTGTGAGTCTAAGCCAACCTAACTCACGCTATGTATATGAAAAGATACGATGGTTTTTAATGCAATTTTTTCCCTTCATCATAAAACAATTAAAAATACAAAACCTAACATTGATCCGACATCTTCTATTAGACAGGCATAAAGAATCATTTATGGGCCCAGTGGGAAACAAAAGTTAGCGGATGAATCAAATTTCCTCTTGTTTCTTTTTATTTCAGATTTAATAAGTTTCCGTTTTTAGGCAATAATCATATTCATAGGGAATTTATTTCGCCTTATTGTTTGTTTACATTTTCCTAGCAAAACGGCTGCCAGGAGATCAACTATGTTTCATTATATCACATTGGAAATTTCCGTTATTTCAGAGTTTAAAGCAACTATCACTATCATAATTATATATACATTATTTAGTATTTTATTGCAACATCGTATTATTTTCATCATTGTATATTATTAAAAACATGTTGAAATTATTATTAAAAATAATAATAATAATAATTAGATTTTATCTGCTTCAAGTGTACAAGGAACTTTGTTCCAGATAGTATAGCTATTTTTTTGTCATTGTTGCTCAAGGTTCTTTTCTATTAAATTAGATCATTGGATATGATCAAAATTAATAAATGCTGTTCAATTCTGCTGATCATGACCCATATTTATAATTACGTTCATATTTTTTATTATTTAGTATAAACTCACATGCCAAAATGCATGTTTATACTTCATTTAATTACGAAATGGTTTGGCAAAAAAGGTTTCACATTCCGGAGTTACATTCAACTACCAATGATTGAGCTGTAATGAGGCACCAAGCAGCATGTAGTTTTCATATGTCTATCATTGTTTCAGTTATTTCATCATATTATATTATTTACCACCCGGTAGACCAGGGAAGGTAAGATCATTATTATAAAGAAAAATACTCTACATTATTATGTGAACATCACTATATTATACATCAAATAAAAAGGGTTGGGAAGGGACCATCAGAGCACCGGATTGAAGCAATTTGGATGGGGAGAGTGGAATTGCCAACTCCCTGTCATTAACAATTCGTGAATTGATGGCGAGCTCTTCTACCCACTCATTGGGAAGTCCTCACGTTTGATGGCTTGTTCGACATTAGGTTGTAGGATTCTAGCATTGGAAGGAGATTCCCATTATCCCGCGGATTACGCGTAAGTGTCTCTGCTTACGAGTCCGCCCATCCGGTTTTGGCCCTTCAGACAGTGTTAAATTGAATACAGGCAGATGTCGAACTTGATCAAATCATTCGTAGATGACGATCCACTGTCTTATGGCTGTGCCTGCAACGATGAGTGGTATCTTTTTCATACATACAATACATTCATACATAACCACGTAGACTCATTTTTGAAAATCTTAGACCCCCCCTCATTATTCGTAAACTTTTCCCCATACATTTTCTCGAAATTTTGTATGGAGCGTAGACTTTGGTCAGACCCTCCCTCCCCCCAGAAAAGTCTACGTGATTTATGAATAGCCACTAACGGGAGAGCAAAATGGCTGTGGCAAGGAGCTAAATGGCTCTATTGTAGCCAAATGGCCAAGACCCTCCCGAATATTATAGGGCAGTTCCGTAGGTGGGGTGGGGGTGGGGCTTTGTTCATGTTGTACTACAAGGAGCCAGAATCAGAAGTCACCCTCCTCCCCACACACATACATACATAACACAATATCGCGAATGAATTGATTGTAGTAGATTGCTAAATTAAGTTGTTAACGAATTAAAGATATATATTTTTGAAGATTCTCACTAGTGTTGTATTTTTAGTTAACTTAATCAGTCTTCGGCTTTCGATTTTTGAATAAACCTCACTGGATACTTTGTGTTACTACTGCGTCTTTTTCTTTTAACTGGTGCTTCAGAATTGATAATTTCGAAAAGAAAATGGTTATAGAATCTAACATCGTTTTAGATACTTACTAAACGTCCCGTAGGATTGCCAGTTAATTATATTTCCTTTTATTTTCATACTGCCATAATTAGCTTTGTTGTACTTAAAGACTTTTCCATATTCGTAGTTGTTGGGTCGTCGATTGTTATGGAAAAATGAAGAATTGTGGGCACTTGAGGAGGCAAACAGCCCTCAATTGAAATTCGACAAACAAATCAATAAAATGTAAACAGTTCACCCGGGTGATCAGCAAAAAGTCAGTCTTTTTCATTGCGGCATCGGTTTGTTCTCGAAATCTTTTTGCACCGGATTTTCGTTCTATTTAACACACAAATGATATTTAGGTGTTACTCTGTGGTCGTAGCCACAGCGTCCACTAACACCCACGACGGTTGTTATTGAGATTTGTATGTAGCTAAGTTTCATCACACAAAAAACGTGATAGCTCACAAAAAGCCAACCGTTCATGGGTATAAATAGTTTGCCGCGATCTTTTCCAGTATTGGCTTTGGCATTGACCATGTCGCACAAAGTCGTAGGTGATACAAGCCATAGATTAAGCTTTTAGGAATAAATCACTGATTCTATCGATAAATGTGAACTTTTAAAACTCTCCAACAATCGAAAACTTACTTAACAAAGATGCAGTGATCGCCACGACTCCTCATAAGTGCCACGGATTGTTAGGGAGCGGTGGACAGGTCTGGGATAGAACGCATGCCGTTCTGTTCGCTGAGCAGACACTGAATACACTTTATTTAACAATTTGGCCTGACCTTAATTTGCAGCTTCGGTTGCTTATTGCACATTGCTACGGCAAAACGAAGCAATTTAAAACTATTTTTTTTAAACCAAGGAAACCAGATCGTTTTGCGCACCTGTTGATCTAATCCGGCTCACGAATGGATTCATAGTTTTCGAGAATTTGATGAATTAATGAAGTCCCTTACAGAAAACAATGCTTTACTACCACCGAGAGGATGCCATCAGCAGAAAACGAAGGCTAGATTCAAGAGTTTGGTTATCGGTTAGTTATAATCACAAAAGGTTTACTTTAGATTTAAAGTGCACCCATTTTTTAGTAGTCTCAGAAATCTCGATTCGATATCACCCACTACATTAGTGTCAAGAAAACTGAATCGACGGATGCACTAGTCATGATAACAGCTCAAGGATCACCCATAGCTAACATATTCGGGACCGAATGGGTCTTCCATAAAAGAAAACGAAGACAAATGAAATGGTCGTGTCAACCCCGATAACTGAACAATGAAATGATGAACCAAGCCAATCAGAAACTCAGAAGAAAAAGCCATTGAGGTTTCAAAACGAACTGATATACCAGAAGGTATACCAGAGACAACATGAAATAGCTGATCAACAGAAGATTTTTCAAGAAAAGGAGATGCTGTGGCCACGACAGGAAACTATAACCATCCCCCAACTTAGTAAGAAGAACTCTTAAAATTGTACCTTTTTATATTTTAATGTACTGAATGTTTTTTGGCTCCGCTGAGTTCTTTCAAATTAACGACAATTGAGCCTACAAATGATGATAAAAAAAACTCGATGTTTATATTATTTTGGCTGTGTGGCTTGCAGAGATGTCGTCTACGCGAGAAAGTGGTCGTCAAAGTGGCCGTCAAAGTGGTCGTCAAAGTGGTCGTCGTTATAGGCCTGATTCAACAAATGTCAACTTGTCTCTCTAAGCTATGGTTTACTCATATTTGAAGGACTGCTCGTTTGATAAGATTGTGTTAAATTTGACTTATTTTTATTATTGGAGAATAAAATAGTGGAATTTGCACGAGAAACTTTAATTTCATTCTTACGTTTATTTTAATGAATACGACAATGAATAATTACAAGATTAGCAAACGCTGATGGTGATATTCTGCTAAACTTCCTAAGTTTTATCAGGTATATGTACATGCACATCACATCACATCTAGCACGGTTATTGAAATAATTGTTACTCGAACAGTGAGAATCTTAAAACCGTATTCACTCCCAAATATATCATTTGACTGCTTGGTTAGTTTTATCGAAATTAGGGTGAAATTTAACAGTCAAAAGTGAATGAGATTTGCTTGATAGATAGTACGTATCAACAACAAATCATGAAAGCTTAGTTTTTGCTCATAATACAGCAATTCCATAGAAAAAAGATATACGATCTCAGGGAATTTCATAATAATTTGTAGTTTTCTTCTTTATCGAAAAATATCTGACCCGCATTTTTTTTTATTTTGTGGTCGGGGTGGTCGTTTCTGCGTTAGGCTGGTCCAAAATTTTTTTCAAAAAATCATAGCTTTTAAATCATTTTTTAAATTGTTTTTCATGATAATTTAAACCTTTTCGAATTTGATCCCAAGACGCACCGGGGTAAAACGCCTGTTTCATTGCTCTATATGCACCCCAAAATTGGGGTAAGACGCACCACAACACTGGGATATGATGCATCACAATATTGGGATAGCATGCTCCTTCCTTCTGCCCCCAAAGAAGTGAAATTTACACGATAAAGTGCCTTAGGGAGCGTCACTTGCCATTGATCGATCGAAGTAAACCGCGCTTTAAATCTGACGTTTAAATTTTCCCTACTGTGTTTTTTTCTCTCGAAAATACATACTTTATTATCTGCTAAAGACCCCATAGACAGTCTAAGCAAATCCGGGGTCTACAAAATAACTTGTGACCATTGCGGAAAAAAATAAATTGGACCAACTAAACGTTCAGCGAACAGAACCAAAAGTGTACGTTTTTAAGAAAAATCATTCATAACTGCTTGTTCGGATATTCCTATTTTTACGGGCGATTCAAATATGGCTTCTTTGGGGGCAGAAGGAAAGTCAAGATTTATTATAGTACTTTGATAAAAAAAAAATTATCAATTAAGTACGCAAATGAAAGGTAATTGAACATAATTTTAAGGAAAAATAGAAAAAAAAACCTCCTTTACCGCAACATTGATTATGAAATCATGGATTCTTTTAGTTTTTTTTAAGGTTTTCATGGTCTTGGAACCAAAAAATCTCCACGTTATTATATTTTTTCTTGAAAGATTGGACATTTTTACATAACATATCAAAAAATTTGTGATGTATGTATTTTAGTTTTAAAGATAATTTTTTTAAAAAAATGCTAGTTTTTAGGTTCTGCTGACTATCCTACTACGCGATTACATTACTTGAAGGAACTTGCCAACCATGCGTCCCCATCAATCAGAAGTTATTTTATTAAATTTATTTAGATTTTTTAAAGCTTAGTGATCCATTAACCACGTGTTCACATTTTTGGGAATAAACTACAAAATGAGAAAGGGATTATGGTAGCACCTACAAAACATGTAAGCAGAGCTTCTTTAGTAGAAGACACCCTTTCACGCGTTCGTCAGTTTTTTCATGACGAAGACATAGGCCGCACATGCCCTGAAAAAAGAGATTATGTTATTAGTACTAATGAAGAAGGTAAAGTTTTCGTCCAACGCAGATTAGTATTGTGCAATCTTCAAGAGGCTTATGCGAAAGCAGTTTCCTGAAATAAAAATAGTGTTTTCCATGTTCGCGAGTAATCGGCCTAAACATTGCATACTGGCTGGTATGAGTGGTACGCATACTGTGAGTGTATGCGTCTACCACCAAAATGCAGAATTGATTTTTAAGACCACATCAGACAAAAGTTTACGTCCACGTGATATCAACTCATATAATGGTTTTTTTTCTCAAAATAATGTGCAATAATCCTAATGAGAAATGTTGGTTGAACACATGTGATAAATGTCCATTTGGCAAATGCACAATGCACTATCCATCCAGAAAGATTCCAAAATACAGTACGACTATTATTCAGAGCATTATTACAAAACAATGGAAAATAAATTGAAAAACCGCTATGCTCGCGTGAAATAAATTTCGGGAACCCAAACTTATCATTGTTTCAAACCTAAAGATGAAATGTATATTATTGTAAAACGATTCTCGTTCTCCAGCGATGACCCGAACCTAAAAACATAGCATTTTTGAAAAAAAAAATATTTCAAAAACTAAAATTCATACATCGCTGATTTTTATGTTATGATATATGTTATGTAAAAATTACCAATCTTTCAAGAAAAAATATAAAAACGAGATAAAAACATGATAAATACTGTCCAGAGACCATGAAAGCCTTAAAAAACTAAAAGAATCCATGTTTTCATAATCAATGTTGCAGTAAAGGAGGTTTTTTTTTTCTATTTTTTCTTAAAAGTATGTTCAATTACCTTTCATTTGCGTATTTAGTTAATAAAATCGACTCAGTGGTTCAAAAGTTATGATATTTTGAAAAAAAAGCATAGTTGAATAAAGTTAACTTTTTGGACCACCCTAACGCAGAAACAAAAAAAAACGAAATAAAAAAATACGAGTCGAATATTTTTCGATAAAGAAGAAACTACAAATTATTATGAAACTCTGAGAGATCGTATATCTTTTTTCTATGGATTTGCTGAATAGTGAAATGATTTGTTTTTTTTTCTCGTTTGCATAACGACCATATGAAAATCTCACCAATGAATTCATTGTTTATTAATTTTTACCTGACTTGTGTATCCGTCGATAAAACTTCATTGATGAATTGGCCTGATTGGAGAGTGTTTGTCGGAAACAAACTACAATTAATCAACAAATTAACTTTCCCATTAATCAGCGATGATTGTTCCATAAAAATTGTTTATTTCCTTCATAACAATGTTCTTCCTAGACCTTACCTTCGTTTCAATGGAAATAAACCCAATAATGCCGAATTGCACTTCAAAGGGTTATGTTGAGAGCAGTGCACATCATCCTAATGAATCAATCCAATGTGCTGTTCCGCAACCAAGGCTCCACGTCGGCGGCGTTAGCGAAGGCCTTTCACTAGATTCACTAAATTGAGCTAATTTGGCGCTCCGGCATCATAAATTGGACGAACTTTCACGGTCCGCATAGTCTTCATCGACACAGACGCGGCGATAACGCTCCAATCAAAGCCCAACAGCAATTTTCCACGCTTTTCGACGTTCAAGTAATATCGTTAATTAAGGTGAAAAATGAACGAGCGAGGAATGCATCAGCCAGTCATAACAGTTTCCGGAGCTGATGGCAGTTGTTTGAAGCCGTATGTATACAACACCAAATCAACCACGAGCCAATATGAGGCGTCTATCTCGTTCGTTAGCGTTGTTGTTGACGGTTTATACACTAGACCACTAGACTTTACAACCCAACATAGTCTGACCAGGTTTCTGCCAGTGAATGCGCTCATTCATCACTCAACATCCTAATTATCATTATCATCACCTTACATAGCTGATAATACTGTGATCATGAAACACTATCAATTTGGACACATTTGATTTGACAGATCGGTTTTGACTTATGCTTCCGATGCACTGTTGTTTATCGGCTGAATAAATCATGCATCACATTTTGTGATTCATCGTTTCTGGGCAGATCCAAACCGACATATGTAGATTTTCATAAAAGTATAGTGGGCAGAATCTTCAAAAACATAACAATAGGACATTTTAAGAAAATGCACTCGATAAGCAACTCGCCAATACAAGCAAATTTAACATAACACTTCAGTACTGGTAAGAAGCATTAAATTGATTTAAAATTCCAAATGGGCCACAGTGTCAAACCAGGGCATAGAATTACACCTCTATCTATACAACTGAACAAATATCTCGTTCTCAGCAAACTGAATCAGACATATGTGTATTCGAATGCGGCAGTAACATATTTCCTCGTTAGCACCACCAGCCGTCGCCGGTCGCTTGTTCTCACCAAAAGAGATGAGTTATGTTTGTCCAAGTGATGAAATATGCAATCCAAATGGCCTACTCCATATGGATGCTGGTTGCCCTAGTGCCTGTTGTACGATGATGCTGATTGCTGTATGGCACATAAGAGGCGCAACGAAAGGGTCAATCCCCCATATCTCCAGCATCAGCACAATGCACCGTTTCACTTTCTCACTCTCATTCATCTGATGTTGTTGTTGGTTCGTTGGTGGCAAACACATATTGTTTTTCTTACCTTGTTTTCCTTCCCATCTGATGGCAAACATATGATATGCAAGTTGGTCTTGTGTGACCTCTCTGCACACGGCACAGGCATCGGCAGCAGCAGCAGCAGCAGTATGCATTTCGGGCCACGATTTTGATGATCCTGCTCTCGCCTTCTAGTGCACCCTGACCGGGACAAGCGAGGCAACATCACATCGCGGAACGGATGTTGTAGGCACTCTTAATGGTTAAAATTTGAATTTGAAAACACTCGAGGAAAAGAAAAGGCTAACAACAACAAACTCCGCATAAGGGTGTGGATGCAGTGCATCTTTTGATGCATTTCAATGCAGTTTATTTTACATGGATAGTAGAAGGCGCACACCGCACCGGCATGAGAACTTTTATGGGTAGATCTGTCTGGAGAAAGGAACAAATGGAGGAGATAGCATCAAAGTGAATTATTTTACCATGTTTCAAGTAAAGTTTAGCTGGAAACAGGAAGCGAAAATGGGCACACATGAGAGGGCGTGAGAAGAAAGTTGTTCCGTCGGCTGCAAGTTCTGGCCTAGCCAGCTGGAATAATACTATCGGGTGCTCCTGATTGATTGATTGGCAACCTACTTCCCTTCCATCATTGATGCCAAATGAGATTCGGCATGTGTTACAATCAATTATAACCCATAGGCCAAGCGTAGCTTATGAAAAAGTTCAATTGAAAAATAAAACAAATAAAAAAAAAAAGAGTTTTGTGTATTTTCAGCACATTTCAATCCAATTTTAGAAAATAACTTGCTTATTATTGTTGTGTCTCAATTTGCCTGTTATTAAAGCCGTCAAATAAGAAAGGCACATGTTAGTTTTAGTGGATCGACATAATTGAAATTGTATCGAAAGACTTACTGAAAATTTGATGCACAAAAACGTCTATTTGCGAACCAAAATGAGGGTTCATTAGTTGAGTTAGAGCGTAAAATTCTCGTTATTTGGGATTTCGGTCGTTAACTCCAATCACGTTATTCGAAGTGTACTTTTTGTATTTTACATATTTCAAAAAATGTATGAAGCGAGCATTCAAAAAATGTGTGATTATGTAACAACGAAAAAGTGTTCTATGTTTGCCAATAATACCCGGGACCAACAAGCAAACCCAACAATTTCTTTGATTATTTATGGGTACGGTACAAATTCATGGAGATTCAAAGATCTAATCTAAAACAAGTATTCAGATAAAATGTAACCCTGGAGTAAATGTTTTCATAACTAAGGACTGCATAGTTAATTATGAGTACACCTTTGAGGTTCTGTATAAAAAAGACTATGACTTATTTTGACAGCTGTTTAGTGTAAACAAACGAAAACCTTTATTAAAAGTTAAAGTTTTACTTCAAACGGAACAATGCAAAGTCTTACGGAAGAAAAACAAAAATCGATTGTGACCAAGAAACGAATTCTGCCGAATTCTGAGGAACATAAAAAAAAAGGTGCGAGAGCTGGCCAAATCTACGAAAAATTAAATGAAAACTGATGTAATGGGCTTTTGTAATGGTCAATAATCAATGTACATGAATTTGAGTTGCAAAATAAATAAAACATATTTAATTACAGCAATTGTTAGGTGTACTCATAATTAACGATACAGTCCTTATAAGCAGAGCCAACAACAAGTATTATGGTGAATGATTGTTTTTGGCTAGAGACTATTCATTAAAGTGGACACTTTTTTTGTTATTGGGCAAGGGAAGAAATTCTATGAAAAATAATGAATCCTATATATCAGTGTGTAGATAAAATGCTCCTTTTGGCTTCACACCTGGTAACTGTACGCAGATTAATTCTGCCCAAATGGTTCCGAAAAGCAATTGTTCCGAGAATTGTCGAAAATAGCGATGTGTTCGAAGTCTGTGTTTTTAAAATCATGAAGATGGTGAACTTGTTTTTTTGTAGACCTATCGAACCCGGATGTAGAAAGGGGCCAACCGACCAAACAAAAGGAGCTGGTAGCGGTACGTCATTTGAAAACAAAGAAATTGTATTCTGTAAAATTTTCATAAAACTGAGCATTAGTATCGGAACTATGCAAAACATCACATAAAGTAACAACATAAGAAATTATAAGAAGCAAAAAGCACTCAGAAGAACGAATGCCCAGAAAGCAAAATCGAAAATAAGGTCACGGAGCTCGTGCAACCTTCTCCTGAAAGAGTCAAACCGATGCATTTTGATGGACGACCAAACGTACGTTGAGTTGGACACCAGTAAACTTCCAGGTCCCCAAATTTATTACGTTTTGCAGACCAAGAATGCACCCGATTACGAAAGGTATATTTTAACCGAAAAGTTTTGCAAGATGGTGTTGGAATAGCAGGCAATTTGTTGTTGTGATATGAAGAGTTCTTAGTATTTCATAAGGAGCACAATCAACGGTGAGGATTACAGGAAGGATTACATTAAAATACGACTTCTATGTATCTACCAAGAGTATAATGTATATATATAACTACCCAAATTCCCATTAATATAGACGGCGCAGGGTAGGAGTCCTAAAGTGCTAAACAATAGCTTATCTTATGAAAAAAATTCCAGGAATCGAATGATGTTGGTCTCATTTAGGGTTGACCACAGTGAATGTCCCATTTTTCCCGTTTCTTCCCTCATTTTGGATGCAAAATAGAATTATTACCAACAAATTTAACTTGGTGCTACTATATTGAACCGAAAGGCACTTTTAATTGGCAAAAATTCTGGAGAATTTTACTTTTGCAAATTCAACTTTGATCGGATGCCAGGAAGTGATCCATTTTACCCAATTTCCCCTCATACTCAAATAGCATACTCAAGCAACACAGCTTGTAATGAACAAGTTGAAAACAATGTTAAATGACATATACAGGTAATCAATATAAGTATATAACAATTTATTTCATACTTTAATATGACGCAAAAAGTGAGGCCTGATAAAACATAAAATAGAAAAAAAAAAATCATTTTCATACAAAAATATAACTACGCCAAACGTGAGATTTGAATACTTGTCCTTGGCGTGATAGGTTTGTAGCTTCTTTGCCTAGCCAACTCCGATTGTTGAAAAGTTAATTTTGAGTATCTATATTATGCTTCCCGTTGGCAGTAAAACAACAATCTTGTACAACTAATTCATCTTCATGAGAAAAAAGAACACGTTTTGCAAAACATGGTTGATGTAATGTAATTTCAACAGTATTTGGAACTACCCATAAAATATTGTCCAGTTCATGTTTGATAAATGAATGGAACAATGTTTTTAAGAACAATGATAAAGTATAAATCACTTTCTGCAGTGAACAAAGTATTTTTAGCACAATCGTTAGTCAGATTGATATATAGAATACGAGAGATCCAACCCGATCCAAACTAGGCATGTTTTGCAATATATGTATATTATATTTATAAAACAAACAATAATTAATGGCAGCAGGGTAAATGCACCCTTCTTTTTTAGGAAATGCTCCTTAAACTTTGGAAAAATGCTCCTTAGATGCGTTTGCCCGGTATAATGCAATCGGAGGTATTCCTTCTGGTTAGCGCTTGCCAGTTGTTTTGACGGGTCTTAAGTTTCTTCAAGATTGTATAGCGGAGCATCGCTCTGCAATCTTCGAGGTAGTTTTGACGGGTTTAAATTTCATTTTGAAGAGTCTTGATTTTGTTTTGACGACTCTTAAATTCAGAAACTTAACTCTTAACCCGTCAAAACTATACAATCTTGAAGAATCTGAAGACCCGTCAAAACACCCGGCAAGCTCTAACCAGAAGGTTAATACCTCCGATTGCATTATACCGGGCAAACGCATCTAAGGAGCATTTTTCCAAAGTTTAAGGAGCATTTCCTAAAAAAGAAGGGTGCATTTACCCTTTGCCATAATTAATCATTGTTAAAAGATGTTTTGTGTGTTACTTTGGATGCGGATTGGCGCCAGTAATATTACTCTCACTTGCACTGTACTTGTAAAAATGTAAAAATGTCTGGATAATCGAATGGTGATGGTCCCGTTTAGGGTTGACCTCAAAAAATGGTCCATTTTACCCGATTTACACTGAGACTCGAATAAACTCAGCTAGTGTTGAAATGACAATCTTTAAAACCGCATGGTATATGAGTATATCGAAGCCATTGAGCCAAGTATTCTCCAACCAACCAAATATCTTTCATTTTTGTAATATCAATACTCTCAAGATATGGCTCTGTAAAAAATACAGAACGAATATTTTTCAATCACTTACCATTGACGTGAAAGCTAAACAGAGTACAACGGTCCAAACTTTATCGTGACTTCAACATTTCTTGTTTACATTTGAAAGTCCATTAATGGGTAAAGAGCCTGTACGTCAGGCTATCGGGTATGTTTACCCATTTTTCAAAATGTTTGTTATTTGGGAAATGGGTATGAAATACCCATTTTTCAAATCGTTTGTTATTTGGGAAATGAGTATGAACTACCCATTTTTCAAAATGTTTGTTATTTCCGAAATGGGTATGAAATACCCATTTTTCGTGATTTGTTTTTACTTGCGATATTGAATAATGAGCAATCGAATAAACATAATAGATCGCAATAACTGTATTTATATTTGCATTGGCGTATTTATTCGTAACGACCACCCTTTAGCCACAGTATTTTTACCTCTCAGGTATGTCAAGTTTCGTTCGGGGATTTTTCATATCCCCCCCCAAGTCCCCCCCAACATCCACCCGTACCCCGACACCCCACCCCACCCCCCAGCCGTCCGAATAAAATTTCACAAGTTAAATCAATCTATCCCACACTATAAATAATATAATTTTTAACCCTCTCCTCTCTAACCCTTGTTTCATTTCCCCCTTCACCCCCCCTCCGATCCCGTTTTTTTTTCCTCCCCACCACAATAACAGAAAACGAACTCTAAACCCTATACCCTTACGCACACCCCTCCCCCTCCATACACAAAGTCTACGGATTATTATTTTTTTTATACTTTTTTTCACCCCATGTACATACCTACTATTTCCCCCTACCCCCCCCCACACACTCAAAACTAACACAAACATATCTTAACAAAATGAAAGGGCAAACTATACATACAATGTGTTTATTTTCCCCCCATCATATAAAAACACCTCTTATGGCAGTCTAACTAATACCCCGCCTAATTTTTTATGTGCCCCAATTCACTATGTGACCTATCTGATCTTTAAATTACACCACAAATTCAGCCGACCACCGCACCACAACGCATCCTCGGTCTAAATAATAATACCCGGTGGACAACACGACGCCACAGCCGCCGTCCTGCAATACATGTTACAAACAAGATGTCCCCACGACGCAACAAAAATGGTTGTTTATTATTGGTATGAAGCCAACCCGTTTATATTCTAAAAAATAGAGAGATAGGGTACATGTCCCTTAACTCAGCCTATTATGCAGCGGTCGTTTACAATTTTAATCATAACTCATAATGTAACTGAGCTGGAAACGAAATTCAACTTGGTATACGGTTGCTAAGACATGCCTAATTAGACGTTTACAGTTCTGAACTATGGAAAGTTAACCGACTAACTTTATTAAGCCGAAAACTTTCGACGAATATGGATGCAATGTCGGTCTATAGACGCCATATTGGGTCTATTCGTGGTTGCAATTTCGTCTCATCATTCGGAATTTTTGTTCAAAAGAATCGTCGTAAAGTTTATTTTTAATATCTTACTAGGCATTCCTTTTTACGTTATTTTTGCTATACTCAGCACCAAATTTCACAAATTAAATTAAGATAAAGCTACTTTATTACACCTAAATAATTTTCACCCGCGATCAATTGGACATTTCATTTCAAAGTATTACAACTTCTACTTTATGAAATTTGCTTTTCAGATTTTGGTTTGTGTAAGCCCTTAGAAATATGTACAATCACGTTTTCATACATTTCCATTGAAAACTTTATGAATATTAACTGTTTACTATGTAATAAATTCTTTAGGCCATAGTTGGGAGCGTAGTTGAAAATGTGTCCCTAAAATTGGGTCTACAGTTTTCTTGAGAAATCATTGTTAGTTTTTCTCAGCGAATCATTAATGTATAACGTGTAACTTATTTCTGTATATCTAGGATGCATCACTTTTCATATCGGTTCCATTTAGCCAAATTTTGTTAATTTGAAGATCATGAAGTTTATTTGTTCAGCTTAACCAGTGATTCCATGGTAGCTAAAAAGTCAATTAAATTGACAATATCACTCAAGTGTACAACTTTAAATTGATAAATAATGTCTCAGCTGCTTCAAAATATATCGATAATTGTGATGCAAACATAAATTTGCCGATTATCACTTAATTAATGACATAATTGATACATAGGCCGAGTTGAGGAGCAGGCCTAACATTACATACCGTTACCTTTTTATTTCAATATTTATACTATTAAGAAAACCAGGATTTTTACTACTTTTAATTTTAAAAACAAATAAAAAACCCACAAGCCGAAAAAAAACTCAAAAACCAATAAAAGAGATTTTTGAAAATTCTTCTGCACCTCCCCCCTTTTTTTCCACACCTCTCACCAACCACAAGACACGTCTTTTAAAAATTTTGTGCTTATTTTTTTTGAGATAGTGGTCTTTAAGTTATAAATAGTATTGTTAGCGTCGCGCCGAGTGGCTTTTGTTGTTACCACTTTCAATATTTATATCTAGTATAGACCGACCTAAACAACCCAATGAAATATTTATGGACCACCGAAATGAAAAAAAAAAACAAAAAACAAAATGAATCACCCTGGTATTACATCTCTAACCAAATGGTAATTAAGGTTTGAAATGATATATTAAGCCTGTTCACGTTAAATTTCGGACACCAAAATAATAGCACCAAATAAATTTACACATAATTCAATAAAATCGATTGTTTATTTCACAATAATAGAGTTATATCTACATTAGCAACAGTTGATTAAGGCAAAGGGTAAATGCACCCTTTTTTTTGTGGAAATGCTCCTTAAACTTTCTAAAAATGCTCCTTAGATGCGTTTGCCCGGTATAATGCAATCGGAGGTATTAACCCTCTGGTTAGCGCTTGCCGGGTGTTTTGACGGGTCTTAAGTTTTTTCAAGATTGTATAGTTTTGACGGGTTTTAAGTTTCTGAATTTAAGAGTCGTTGAAACGAAATTAAGACCCGTCAAAACAAAATTAAGACTCGTCAAAATGAAATTTAAACCCGTCAAAACTCCCTAGAAGATTGCAGAGCGAGGCTCCGCTATACAATTTTGAAAAAACTTAAGACCCGTCAAAACAACCGGCAAGTGCTAACCAGAAGGTTAATACCTCCGATTGCATTATACCGGGCAAATACATCTAAGGAGCATTTTTCCAAAGTTTAAGTAGCATTTCCCCAAAAGGAAGGGTGCATTTACCCTGCTGCCGTTGATTAAGATGTTAATCCTTCTTTCTGAAAAATTCTCGAACTTTCTGTAGTCCACCCAGCCATCAGGCTCTGTACGGTATCTTTAAATACGACCGCCTTAACAATTCTCCATCTTCTCTTGAAATCAATGGTATCATTTACTTCCTTTGGAGTTTCGAAGAGTTTTCGCTTAACTAAAGCCCAGTACTTTTCTATGGGGCGAAGTTCTTGACAGTTTGGTGGATTAGCTGTTTTTGGCACATATTTGACCTTTTGTACCTTATTCCATTCCAGGACGGATTTCGCACAGGGATAAGAGGCCAAATCAGGCCAAAACAGAGCTGGAGAATCGTGGCTTCTGATAAACGGTAGCAACCGCTTTTGCAAACAGTCTTCTCATACACATCCTTATTGAAAGTGCCGGTTTGCTGCCGGATTTTGCTACCGTTCGTATAAAATGCGTTTGCGCATTTTCACTTGATTCGACGCCATTTTACTGAGTGTAACAAGAATGTAAACATGGTGTACCACAAAATAAAGATTAGAGTTTCAGCTGTCATATAAGTGAAACGTTTCAGCGATCCGTGAAATAATTCAAAATCTACACTGAAAGAAAATTGTCAGAGATTTATCGTCGACAGGCTTTATGTAGTTTAATCAAATTTTCATATCATGAGTTCTACACCCAAAAGTTGAAAAGGTGGCAAAAAACGCAATTACAGTTTTTGCAATCATATCTTGAGAAATCTGCATGATTCAGAAAAGGCACACTTTTGCCCATCATGATCCACTAAGCGTTTTATGGTATAAACAAAGCCATGCTAGTGTGTGCAAGCAGTTGGCAGCACACAGATTCCTCGAAACAAATTTAGCGCTGTGTGCTTAGACAGTCAAAGCAACAGTTGGTTTAATATGGGTGAGACAATACCACAAAATACCGCAACGCTATTGGCCACTGTTGTAATTCCGCAGTCGAGTGTTCTATTTTTATTTTCTCTCGTCATCGCACTCCCATCTCCTTCTCATCAAGTGTGCCCTTCTTGATCGCCACACAAAGCCATGCAAGTGTGTGCGACCGATATTTGCTTTGTTGCTGTACCACTGAGTGCCTTGACAATCGAAGCAACTGTAAGGCTTTTATTCCTTTCCCTTCAACGTGTTAATGTGGCTGAAAGGTTACAATCCAGAGCCCGCGACACTGGCGGCAACGGTTTGAATCTTGGTAACGACCTGGATTTTTGTTTTTTGTCAGCCTGGACTCCAATCTTATACCCAACAACTAATACACTGCACAACCCACACACACATCGAATTTTTCAAAGCAAATTGATGTGATGCTTTTTTGCCCACGACCAATATTGCATTTTTTTCTCCAAGTTACGATCCATTACGAGAAATGAAACAAAATCATTCGAAATTGCATTACAATCTTACTTTTTTATTATATAAATATAAAAAAAATGAGTTTTAACATTCGCGTAAAATTTCCTCACGTTTAATTCCAAGCCAAAGGAAGTGTAAACAACGAAATTGTTTTCAATCTTTTATGCGCCATACAACAATTATTAAAATCTTCCATCCAACAGACCAGATTCAGGCGTTATCTGCCTTAAAGTTATCCCATTAATTTCTGCCAAATCTACACACTTAGAAATTATGAATTTTACACGAGACGTAATTCATGTTTGTAAAAAGTCGGGGAACGTAAAGAAAGATTTCGTGTAAAATTATGTCTCCTGAAACTGACAAATATGCAATTCGACAAAAGATGTGTTTGATTGGATTTATTTTCTCATCTCTTTCAACTCATTCTTATGCGCTAAAGGACGCTTGCATGTGTCGGTCTCAGGAGACAGAAATTTACATGACATTTTGGTAGTGTGTAGTATTCCCTTTATGTGCATAAGATAACTCAGAAAATTACATGTTTCTTTCAAACTGTGTATACAGTGACCGGCAAAAATAAAGATTCACCTTTGATCAATGTATTATTGTTGAGAAAAAAACACGTATTTTTGAAAAAGTAGGGTATTCCAATACATGTATCTGAAAAATAAACATAGACGAACCATTTCAGTACAAAAATAACGATCACTTTTTTTCTTGCATAAAATAAAAAACAAAATTATTGGAGTTTAGTAAAATTCGTATGACATAAAAAAAGATCCACTTCATGTATGAATAAAAAAAAAATAATCGAAAGAGTTGGAATCAACTCTTCAATAGTCAATATGACCTCCCTTCACTTCAATGATGGACTGCAATCGTTTCGGGATGCTTTCGACTAGGTTTCTGAGGTGTTGTGGATCCAACTCATTCCAGGCCTGCTCCAGTGCCGCAAAATATGTTTGCTTGTTTGTTACGTGGGTTTTTTCGACTCTATTGTCGAGAATTGCTCAGAGATTTTCAATTGGGTTTAAATCCGGGCTCTGGGGAGGCCTTTCCAAGGGTTTAATCCGACAGGCACGGAAAAAAGCTTGTGTTTTCTTGGCCGTATGCTTTGGGTCGTTGTCTTGCTGAAAAATGTAATTATCTTCCAGACCCATTTTCAGCAAAAAATCTTCCATATTCTCGTTCAGAATATCTATATACCCATCTGCCGTCATAATACCACTAATTAGAAACAGATTCCCCACTCCAAACCATGAGAAACAGCCCCAGACCATGATATTTCCACCGCCGTGCTTCATAGTCCCTTGTAGATGTTTATCCTTCAGCCCTTCATCGCTTTTCCGCCAAACTCGCAGTCGTCGTTTTCTGTTGAACAGCTCAAACTTTGATTCGTCTGACCAAACAACCCGTTTCCAGAACTCCAGTGGCTTATTTATATGGTTTCTTGCAAACCGCAATCGCTTCTTCTTATTCACCCTACATATGAACGGCCGTTTCCGAGCAAAATGACTTTTCAAACCGTGCTCAGCAATGCGTCGCCGAACTGTACGATCGGATATCGAAAGGCTTAGCTTTTCTCTGAGCGCACGGATGATAACAAACGGATCCTTTTTAATTTCTCGGATGATTCTAGTGTCTTCGCGGTGATCAGACTTGCGATTGCGTCCACGTCCTGTTCGATCTGCGACACTTCCAAGCTTTTGGTGTTTTAAAACAATTTTCTGCACTGCACCACGGCTTACACCATACTTTTCGGCAACTTTGCGCTTAGATTCGTTTTTTGAGCAATCGCGCACGATAAGATTTTGAACTTGGACTGTTATTTTCTTTCCTCCCATAATCGATTCTTAAAAAACTCGTCACTTGGGCTAAACTCACTTATTTCTCACAACTGTGAGATGTATGTAAATGTGATGGATGTAAATAAAGGAATGTCAAAAGCATGATCAACAAGGGGTAAGCCAAGTGGATGTACACGGAAAGTAGTTTTTTTCCTAGTGGATCTTTTTTATTGACATTCTGTAAACACAAGCTTATTTCGTTTTTCACATGCAGTTGGCTGAAATGAACATGTATATTCAAACTTTTACGCTAAGCTTCATGAATGATACCCAAATATGTACAGTACGGGTAATAAAGTTGCTATTGATACGAAGTTGTTAAGATATCTATGCCTGATTAGTATACGGCTCGATGGATCTTTTTTTTGCCGGTCACTGTATCAAAGAAAGTCGATTCTGTAAAAATAAAACCTAGATAACACCAGATCTTGACGTTTTATGCATTTTTATGTAATTTGGCATTACAAAAAATAGTTTCCAAAATTCCATTTCATGTTTTTCCTCAGGGGATATTTTTCAGATTCAAAAATTTCGAACTTTCAACTTTTTGCATCAGCCCTGAGCTTGTCCGGTTGAGCTCAAATTTATCATAGGGTATTTTGTCGAGGCAACAAACATTTTGTATATAATTTGTGTGTTGACTTTTTGTCACTTTTTTTCCCATGCATTTATTGCCATCCTAATGAACGCTGACCAATGCCGGAGGCCACGTGAGATTGAACGAATAGGATATCCAGCTAAGTGCCAACCAACTGTAAAAATAAGGATAACGAAATGGCACGTAATACCTTTACGCTAGCCACTACTGAAGCAGACACACAAGAAAGACCATCTCATTTTTGCCCAAATGGAAATAAACGACGCACTAGAGAGGGTGCCATTGATTATTTTTTTGCCCGCACAATAATCTGGGTTAGGCCATTATTTTTTTTCTTCATTTTATTAATGATACGAAGATCGATAAAACGAGTACCCAGTTCTTTACTGTTTTACATGAATATGGTGGCATGTGGAATATGACTCGTTAAAAAACTAAGGCAGTTGATATAAGCTAGACCTCTTTGACTTTTGCTAAAATGCTTCTGTGTGAGGTTAAATTGTAATAATTGAAGCATGTTTCGGTAGCACTATGCTTTTCTATCCTCAAATTTCTTTTACCAAACCAGGAATGAAAACTACACACTTCTAGCATAATTTTGCTTCATAGTTTTTGTTTATCGACTAAGCAAGTCCTATATCGATGATTTAATTTCCAAATATTTCAACACATAATTGGTAGAACGAGCCCACTAAATTATCCCACCTTTAACTTATCGTCGTTGCTTTAGATCTGTGCCTATTCCGTTGCAAACAATCACAAAGAAATAATAAATTAATGAAACGTCCCATTTCACGATAAAACGTTTCCATTCTGCGAATCAGTACCATCTTTTGATCGTCGTTCTTTCCTATCAAGAACCGTGTTGCTTACCTGAAACGAAAAGAAAGAAAACAAATATCATTGTAGGATATCCACTTTCTTAAAAAAAAAAGAAGAAGAATAAAAACACGATCGCATAACCTTGAGTCGAGTGTACAGTGTCTATTCAGATGAAGATGTATTTTTGTTCGCACAAGTGAAATGACATTTGTTGGCACAGCAGCGCCGTTATCGCTGCTGCTGAATAAAATAAAAATTATTGTTGATTCGTTGCTTGTGAGCAGAAATGATGCTGTAAGGTTATTTTACCTCTCAGTTCTCGGTCCAGCACCCGTTTCTATGTGAATACATGGTAGATGGTAGTGGTGTCTGTCGCAGTGTTTAAATATTGATGGGGTCATTTTCGGGTGGAGTCACCCAGTAACCGAATTTTGCACGATGCGGGGTCAAATAATCGAAAGTGGTGATGTTGTTGATGGGGTGGCATTGTTCCATATTGGCCTATGGCAGATTTTTTTTTTTTGCAGAATGAATTAGATTGAATTTGTTGGAAATGGAAACTATGTAGGGAATAAGATATTTGTAGCATGTATTCGATGGGCCTTGGATATATCTTCAGTAATCTGTTTTCAAAGCGAAATTGTCGCGGTAATAACTTCAAATGTAATAATTTCAAAGTCGATGCATTAAATTCTACCACTCTCTGCTATGAAAATTATCAACTGATCAGTTATTACAACGTCCAGTCCATTTTTTTTACATTGTCGATTGCTTGCGGATAAAGGAGCACGGTCACTCAACTCTAAATTTAGTCGTTTTGACTCAATTTCGTCGAGAGTGGAGTCATTCGAGTTTGAATAAGTCCACAATTCAACAACGTCCATTAAAATCATATGGACTTTTGACGAAATGGATTCAAAAATGACTAAATCTCAATTTAAGTAGAGAGACCGTGAACATGGATCTTTGTTTCAAAAGGGAAAGAGAGTGGAAATTTGCGATTTTAAATGCGACAAAAGAATGCCGTCTTATAAGCTATCCAATTACACTCTTTCCCAACTTTTGAGATATATTTCCCTCATGCTCTGTGTCTTTCAGCTGCAGTTCTAAGTATACTTAACAACAGAATATTCCTCTCGACGTTTCTCTGCTTTGGAGTAAACATTGCTGAATCTGGCTAACACAATATCTATGTACTATAATGGCATACCCAAGGCGACGAGCAAGTACTTGATGCAGTAAGCGTTGGGGTCTGGGGTTGGGGTCAAAGTTTTAGGTTCGTGACTCTGATGATTTTAAATTATGTGGGATTTTGTACTTTCAAACAGTTGAGAATGCTTGATTTATTGCATTGGATTCGCTTCATTTGCAGGAATGGAGGTAAATGTTTGTCTCGAATGTAGAACTTTAAGTAAATGAATAATGATTTTATGAGTTTAGAACGGGATTCACTTAAATCCTGCACACTAACAGTTTATAATTTTGCATTTCAGGGATCAAACTGTGACGCGAGGTATTTTGTGCAGTTATATTTTAGATCTCTTTTTTCCTTCTAATTCATTTTTTTTACCTATCCTCCTTGCGCTGAACTGGCTGGCTTGTCGTGCCGCAAGGGCTCAATAGAGATTCTTGGTCAGGACCCAAAGCTAAAAATCAGTTCCATTGTGGAAACATCACATCAAGTTGTTTTTCCACCTGCTAGAGTGGATCGTGTGCCTGGAGGTCACATTGTGAATTTTACTATTCGCATTTTACTATTCACATTAGGTTCGTAGTTGCAGCTCGCTTTGGGATCATCCTTGCCTTAGATCCATCCTAATAACATGGAAGGACACTACGGGAAATAGCGGCACAATAAATTTTTTATCTTTTGTTTTTGTTATGATACGATAGTATGGTATTCCATATAAATTAGTTTCATGTTATCGAAATTTGGGATGTACTGTCTCTTGCATGCTGTATTCCAGGTCATCAGGTATTGTAAAATAATTTAACATTTGAAATTGAATTACTAATTCTTTATGTTTTTATTGCATACAGTGCTTCAAATTTAAATAATAATGTTTTGAAATTGGAAACATCTTCTCAACATCCTGGAATCCCAGTAGTGAACAGTAGTTTCTGCTAGAACCAAAGATGTGAAGAGAAAGTATCGATAAAAACTATAGAGCTCGGCAGGTTATGAAATTGAATAGAAGTAGCTTGAAATTGAGCGTAGGGCTTTGTTTTGGCAGTATTTCGAGGCGAAAATTTAAAATTTAATTTAAAATTTATTTTTGCCTCATGGCTGTCATACATTGTCTTAATTTTCTGGTTCATAATGGATGCGCAAGTTTGTCTACAATTGCAACAATTCCCATGAAATGTGTGCCTTACAATCAACCCAACCCGTTTTTCGGCCCTTCATACAATGGCATGATTAGGATAATCAGTGGTTATTAAAGCTTGATCAAGTCTAACAGAGAGGAGAGCCTATTGCTGTCGGACTTAGTTTCCGTGCTACAATGGGTGGTAGTACATATCATACATCATACTAATTCATTTTTTTACCTATCTTACACACTTAGTTTAGTTCGGTTTTATTTAGTCGAAATTTAACTGATACATCAGCGAAGAAAAAAGTTTTTTAAAGCAGTACCATAGAGTAACGCTGTTTTTAAACGTAAAATTACCTAAAAATTCCGCTAACCACCACAAACGAACATACACACCGAAGCACACCAGAAAAATTTGAGTGTGTAGAATAGTAGGTAACGATGTACACTGATGGGCAAAATAAAGTGCCCACCTCATCGTTTTTTCAATTTCTCTCGTTTACTTGGTTCAAATTAAAATAAACACACTGTATTTTTTTTTTATCTTATTTTTTATATTCATTTTAAGTTTCACTCATGGAATACTAAAAAAAAAGGAGTTTTACTTAAAGAAAAAAAAAAAATCAATTTGTGTTGAAAAAAAAAAACAGTGACAAAATAAAGTGCCCCCTTCATTTATGCTACAGAAAACGTAAATTAAAGTAAAATAAAAGCATTTCAATAATTGATGTGTCCTCCTTTGGCCTTCAGGGCCTCCTGCAGGCGCTTCGACATGCTCTCGACCAGGTTCTTTAGGTGCTGTGGATCTAGCTCTTCCCAGGCGCGCTCCAGGGCTTCCAAATAGTTATTTTTATTGGTAACACCAGTTTTGTCAACCCTGGCATCGAGAATCGCCCACAAATTCTCGATGGGATTGAGGTCCGGGCTTTGTGGAGGCCATTCCAGCGGTTTGATCCGACAAGACCGGAAGAAAGACTTGGTCTTCTTGGCAGTATGCTTCGGGTCGTTGTCCTGCTGGAACACGAATTTCTCTTCAAGGCCCGTCTGGATCAGCGAAACCTCCAGATTTTCTCGCAGGATGTTGATGTAAGAATCTGCCGTTATTATACCGTCGATTTTCACAATGCTTCCCACTCCACCCCACGAAAAACACCCCCAGACCATCACATTTCCTCCTCCATGCTTCATCGTGCCTTGAATGTGGCGCTCCTGAAGCTCCTCTCCCGATCTGCACCAAACACGAACCCGTCGCTTTCGGTTAAACAGCTCGAATTTTGATTCGTCCGTCCAGAGAACCGTTTTCCAGAACTCTAGGGGCTTATCAGCACGCTCCTTAGCAAACTTAAGCCGTTTGGCTTTGTTTGCCTTGCTGATAAATGGGTGCTTCCGGGCAAGTTTGCTATTCAACCCCTGTGCTACGAGACGGCGACGAACAGTTCGACCGGAAACTGATAACTGAAGGGTTTCCTGGATCTCGCGGACAGTTACCTTCGGGTTCTTCATGACTTCGCGCATGATCTTGGTGTCCGTTCTCGCATCCGTTTTCCGCTTCCTGACTCTGCCAGGGCGATCCACCACTGATCCAAACGTTTTAAGCTTCAGAAGAATTTTGCCAACCGCTGCCTTACTGATACTGTACTTCATAGCGACAGCCGGGTGCGATTCACCGTTTTGCACATAACGAACGACCAATTTTCGGATACACAAGGGAATTGCTTTCGAAAACACTGCGTTCTCCATTTTTTTTCAATTGAATCAAATGCGATCCCGTATACAAATGCACCAGGATGAGCCGTTTGCTTCAAAACATGTCAAAATATCAAAACATAAACAATCGAGGGGTCTTCCAATGGAAACTTATCGAAAACATATCGATTTTTGAAGTGGGCACTTTATTTTGTCACTGTTTTTTTTTCAACACAAATTGATTTTTTTTTTTTAAGTAAAACTCCTTTTTTCAGTATTCCATAAGTGAAACTTAAAAAGAATATAAAAAATAAGATAATAAAAAAATACAGTGTGTTTACTTTAATTTGAACCAAGTAAATGAGAGAAATTGAAAAAACGATGAGGTGGGCACTTTATTTTGCCTATCAGTGTAGAAACCGCCCCATTTTTTTTTTTTTTTTAATTTTTAATAAATAAAATTTACAACACAAAAAAAAAACATTTTTAACAAAAACACCAGAAAAACCCCTATAACCTTTTTTTATAAACAAGCGGAAAACCCCCCGATAAAAAAAAATGTCATAAAAAAAAGGTTCGTGGTCGTTGAACGCTTCGGCATAAGTCCATGTTGGTCTTCACTGATGTAGTTTTACGTGGAAAAGACGGATTTTAGAACCACTAGACAGAATAAAGACTGCTCACCAACTTCAAACTCCTGGGTAGTTTTCCGCATTTCATCTATCTCCCTTTTTGTGCACGGGAAACATGTACGCTTCTTTCCATAGAAATTGAAACTTAGTGGTCGTTAAAGATAGACGATGTGATCTAATGGAACGGTCTGCAAAGCAATGCAATGTCTTAGATATACGGTTGCAAAACCGTCCGGCCTACTGATGTTAGAAGTTTTAAACAAGTTTGCAGCAGCAACGATATCTGCGTCATCTACATGGATTGCGTTAAAATACCGGTCAGACGAAGGAATGTTATTGAAATCCAGTTCGACTTGTTGTGGCAGATGAGTATCGTTATGAAAAACATCTGAGAACGTTCCAGAGAAAAGCTGATCAGAAATCAGTCAAACTCGGCATCAGCGGTCTTCTTGTTCCGAGAGTTGAAGAAGGGTAGACCGTTCTCCATGCTTTTCTCATTTATGTGTTGTCATAACACCTTAAGATAATGCTTCAATTCACCTTGGAGCCTATATTGACATGTCAAGAAGTTGCGCCGAGTCTGATGTTTGTACACTTTGATCAACAAATACCGAAAATTTATAGTTTAAATGATCCACTCTCGACCGATCCGGTTATTTTGTATTTTCTTCAGTTGTTACATCTTTAACTATTTTCTGTCAGAAATATGAGTGTTATCGAACCATTAGAATTTGTTTATTTTTATCAGGCAAGTTTTTGTGTTTTGTCGCATTTATCCTTGGATAATTTTGGTGAGTAAAAATATTTGTTTGAATTTTTTTTTCTTCGTTTATTTTCCGTCGGCCTATTTCCGTACAACGCAAATATCACCGACGCCAGGAAGACGACTCCACCACCTGGACCCTACATATCGCATACGTTCGTCAATACGACCAACGGCTTTACTTTCCTTTCGAAGGAAGACGTGATAAGGTTTTTTCGCCTCAGAAAAACCACCGCTCTCGACTGTGATTGAACCCAGACCCACTGGGGTGCCAAGTGGCAGTCACGCTTACCACTACACCACCGGGGCTGGCGTTTGAAATTTTGTGTATCCAACTAAATTTTTATGTCTGTCTAACAGACTGTTTTTGTGTCGAACGAAAATATGTTTTTGTGTCTAACGAAAATCTGTTCTTGTGTCTAACGAAAATCTGTTACAAAAAAAACCAGGGTATACGAATATTATAAAGTATTCAGTAGTGGTCGTGAAGTGGTTTTAGACTTGGCTCGTTCTGGACACACTTCATCATCATATTATTATGATAATATGCAACGTCCGACACCATTGTGAAAAGCAAGAAAGCGACTTCCGGTTTGTGAAAAGCTGCCAAACATTCTACAAAATGGGTATTTCGGAAGGGCAGACATGTAAAGGTCGGAAATCGATGTCCAACGCCATTTTGGAATCCAAGATGGTGACTTTCGGTTTGTGAAAGGCTGCCAAACATTCTACAATATGAGTATTTCGGAAGGGACGATGTGTGAAGGTCAAAATCGATGTCCGACGCCATTTAGGAATCCAATATGGTGACTTCCGGTCTGTGAAAAATTGTCAAATAGTCTACAATATGGATATTCTCGGAACGAAGACGCGTGTAGAGGCTGGAAATTGATTTTGAAAACCAAGATGGTGACTTCCGGTTTGTGAAAAGCTGCCAAACATTCTACAGTATGAGTATTTTGGAAGGAACGACGTGAAGGTCGAAAATCGATGTCCGACGCCATTTTGGAATCCAAGATGGCGACTTCCGGTTTGTGAAAAATTGTCAAATAGTCTACAATATGGATATTCTTGGAACGAAGACACGTGTAGAGGCTGGAAATTGATTTTGGAAACCAAGATGGCGACTTCCAGTTTGTGAAAAGCTGCCAAACATTCTACAATATGGGTATTTCGGAAGGGAACACGTGTGAAGGTCGGAAATCGATGTCCGACGCCATTTTTTAAACCAAAAAATGACATACGGTTTGTGAAAAACCGATTTAAAAACCATTTAATAGGGTCTTATCTTTCAGTCAGCGGTAGTTGCGCTCATTTCGGTCCAGTAGTTTGTGAGAAACAATCTCATTAGAATGAATCCACAGTTTTGACCGGAACATGGACCGGAATGGTGTCCCTGTAGAAGATTCGGAACAACTATGTAAGTGATTAACTGTTTTAAGCGTTTTGAGGATTTGTCGGTGAATTAATAAAGCTGATTCTGCAGTTTTGTAGATTTTCCGCAGCTGCTTATAAATTAGTCACTAAATAAATTCAAAATTTAAAGCTAAATATATAATAGCTAAATATATATCCCTCCACAATTATGAGTTCTCTAGAGATTTTTTCCTGTTATCATATTTTTCTCAACTCGGTAGTAATTATTTCTAGGGTTGTGTGAAAAAGAGGACTAGTCTCAAGGAAAAAAGTTCTGAAATTAAATGCACACGACTGTTATTGACAATATTGTAATCGTTTATCGTAACGCTGCAGCAGACGAAATACACGCTACTTGTGAAAGTCACTCGAAGTAAACACAAAATTTGGGGTTGCCAAAACATACAGACAAAATATCTTAGTTGGCCGTGTTACCAAATTAACTTTTATTCTCTCCGCGCTTCTCTTAATATCATAGTCTCTGGTATATATGAGAGTCTCTTTATCTCAAAATTCTCTCTACCTCGATGATTCTCTAAATCTATAGTCCCTTGAAAATATTTGTGAGCAAATTACCTTCCATATGTCGATGAAAAAAACTGCGAAAAACCAAGTTCACCTGTGTTTGGAGCAAGCGATCGAGATTTGCTTTGGATACTTCTAGGATCGTTCTAGCAGGCTAGTCAATTTGTGTTCTGAATGTCGATCCCTCCCTATCTCGATGGTCCCTTCATCGAGATATGGAAAGTTGACTGTAAATACATACCGTTGCTCCCCCGTCCCCCTCGTAGGCTTATCCATGCATTTTTTTTAAATTTTGTATGGAGCGTAGACTTTTGACACCCCACCCCCCTACATCTACATGGTTTATGAATAGCCCCTATAAAATGTTTCGTTCCAGTGCTGAGTGCATCGAAAATGCTGTCGGAGTCTGTATTCCTGAAATCTTAGTGAGTGGATACGGGTCAATACCTGGATTGATCGGTGCGGTAATCATGCGACGAAGAAAGAGTGGTGAATGATGAGAGATTGTTAATAATTTAGTGCTTCTGATACCAGTGCCATTACTAAGATTTCGAGGTAAGTACAATCATAATCTTTGCAAAGGAAGTCGAGAAATTTTGTATTCCGATACTTGTAGACCAGAACGGGAATCGAATCCAGTCACCTTCAGCACTTCAAACACAAGGTGGAAGGCCATGCGCAGGTAGCAGAACAAACTTACATTCATTGAAATCGATCATTAAATCCGTATTCGGTGATTTTATTATGAATGTTGTGTCTGTTTGTGTATGTTGCTCAAGTTGCTATTACATCTACAAGAAGTTGAGCTAGACACAATCATCCATTCGTATTCATTTATTCACCTACCGCAAAATACCAAGACGGGAAGATCCTAATTGAGCTTTAAATTAAGTTAATTTGCTTTCACCTAAAATGATTATGTCATAACCGAGGTCATCGATTGAATCGTGCATAGCTATTTGTCCAACAAAAGGCTTATCATGCACACAATGCTATCTGTTTGTGTGTTCCTTTCGCCACAGAAGTTCACACTAAGCGTCTGTATTCCGTCGATTCCTATAGTCTAAAATCCAATTGTACCTGATTTGGTATGCAATCCCTCGAATGCAACAGATAACAGCACACGGCAAATTGATGGGTTATTTGCGCCCACATCGTCATCCGTTCGTTCGTTCATTCGTTGTTAGTTGTTGGTCATGAATATGCGAACGGTACCAACTATCTACACGATGATGGATTAATTTAAGCATTGAATGAGGATTTAAAGCTATCGATTGACGAATTATTTATTCAATACATCGCTGGAGGTAAGGGCGCTCGCTTCTTTACATAGACTGATGATTGGTCATTTCTAGGGTTCTCAGACAGCCTTCTTTTATTCTTTACATATCTCGACCTCCGAAGAGTATCACAACATTGTGTAAAAAATAATGTTTTGGTTGGAATAGCATGCTGAACATTATTGAGATGAGAGTCGGTAGAATGCTTAGTACAGTACCATTAAATGCCTAGAAGAAGAAGGTTGTTACATGGCTACGGCATACCAATGCCCCTGTGCCCTGTGTTGGAGGAAATGATTCTGCAAAAACACCATCTGCACCCTGCAGCCGCCGTCCGATGCGGAGGTGTACGCCGCGCCGGTAATTTGTTGTTCGGCTTTTACCTTTCTTACAGGAAAGGTGATATGTATAATTTGGGAAACCACCTTAAAAACTAAAGCTGAGTAAGCGATTTTGAAGCTGATGAAGTAGCATTGTTAAGATGGGCTTCTCTGATTCCAATTTTACCTAGTACGTTGTACCCTATGGGTTTGCACTTGAGCCCTGACAAAAATACACAGATAAAGAGAAATATTGAATTTTCTGCCTTATCTAATGCTCATAAAGGGAATGCTAGATTTGGCAAAAATAAGGAGATATTTCATGTAAATTTTAGCCAGATAACGCTTGAATCTAGCTTGTTGTATGAAAGATTGCAAACAATTTCGTTGTTTACGCCTCCTTTGGCTTGGAATTAAACGAGGGGAAATTTTACGCGCTTATTAAAATTAATTATTTTTTCCTGTGAATAATCATCTGTCTGTCAGCAAGAAATTGAAGTGACCATGAGATTAAATTAGATCAACACTCAATAAATAATTTTATGAGCCTACTATTCCAGTTGAGAATCAGTCTGGGTTTAATAAATATGTTTTTGCCACTAGGTATTTTAATTGATAGTTTTTCACACGCTGTTGTGTCGATGTAATTAGTGTAACACTAATTAATTAGTTGAATAATGTGCTATTTTTTGAAACATTTTTGAGTTGCGAAAAGAAATGTTTTATACAACACTTCTCTTTGACTTTCTGTTGCATTTCTTAGCGTGATACGTAGTACCATTTCTAAAGATTAAATGAGATTAGCTTTGACTGTCACAGTTATACTTAGATTTTCAACGTAGAGATATTTCATTTGAAGTATTCGTTGGAGTAAAAGATGTTGATGATATCACTTAACGATGTTCATGTGTACAATAGTCTTTCAACGGTGAAAGAATTGCGAAAGCAGTACTGTCTTGAAGGCTTTTAGTGCATCCGAGGGGATTAATTTGCGTTTCTGTTGAGTTTTCGGAAATTCCTTCTAAAACGCCCAATTTTTTTCCCAAAACCATCGTTTACGCCGGTACCGCTACCACCATTGAATTCTTTGAAAATTCCGTCGCAAATTACTCTTCTTAAGTATACAGGTAGGTTTTCAATACAAGACTTGTCATGGAACTTGAGAAAATATGAGACAGTCATACAGGAAATCCAAATGAATGCAAAAATATGACTCAAACGTGCAAATTTGGAGACTATGTACGTGCATATTCAAATCTACCTCTATGTGAGTTGATTTGGCATTCAAAACGATCCAATCTGTGTAAATATAATAAATTTGAAAATTCTTTCGATGTAATTAATTTGGTTAAAGCTTTAGTCATTTCATAGCTGAACGCAAAACAACGGAACTATTTCGGTACAATGTTAATGAAGTAAAAATGTTGAGTAATCAATGAAGGTCAATTAATGCACTTTTAAGGAAAAATATCCAAAAAAATATTCCGATTTGGTTTTGATGAAATCTCGAACGTTTCTTTGAATTCCACTCATCATATTTTGGACACTCTGTTGGCTAACCTGAGCGGCCATTTTGTTCCACCAGCTTTTCATCTCCATTGCATCGCGAGTCATCTCTATCATTCCAATCGTCTTCAACTTCTGTTTGAGAACGGTTCAATAGTTCTCAATTGGGCGGAATTGAAGGCAGTTAGGTGGATTGATGTCCTTTTCTAAGAACTCCAACCCGTTGACTCGATACAACTGTAGCATTTCTCCGCTTTAGTGACAGCTTACCAAATCCGGCAAAAACGTTACAGGTCAATTGTGAGCTTTAATGTACGGAAAAAATACGTTTTTTCAGGCACTCCTGCTTGGGCGTTTTGGAATCCATAGTCTTGTTTGTCACGAAAACCTGGGTTTTTTGTCCACAGCTGCAAATACCTTGCCAGATTAGAAACTTCCTTGCAAATTTGTTTGTGTGTGGTGTGTGGCCAATCTAACTCCCATCGGCCGTCATGGTATTATGGAAGAAATCTGTTTACAACAATCATTCAGGACCATGAAGCAGCTTTAATCCGGGAGCTAGAAAGTGATAGCTCTACTGCAGATCCAGCAACCCATTTCAAAATGTCTGAAGAGTCACGCCCATTCCGAGGTTACTTTCACATACAATAAGCCCTCGTGTAAACATTACCGATATCATATGGATAAGGGCACTGCAACACACTTCCAGATTTGGAAATTTTAAACCAGGCGCGTATTTAGTATTATTTGAAAATAAGATTTTTGTTATATAGTTAAAATCAGATCGATCTCATCAATGTCCGCCTCCTCAATCACACTATCTTGTTCATTCGTAAAAATAAAAATTTTCGACGTTGATTCGTAATTAATTTCATGCACTTGCGATTAAATATGCGCAAACATTAACGTTGGTAAACCACCCGCTAGATATGCAACCTGCATAACAAAACACTGTGCACCCCGTGGTGAATGCACCTAAAATTATGTGCAAGCTTTTCACCCGCCCATGCTGTCTTCTGACTAGCAAATGGCCGTTCTCTACATTACACTAGGCTTACATAATTTTCGCGGAGATTTTATGATTTCACTGTTAGCTCAAGTTAAATTACGAATTATTGTTTAATTTTTTTTTCGCGTAAACGACGCAGCAAAAAACAAAACACGTCAGTTTCGAAGCACGGCTTGCTGCGATTTGTTCAGAACATTCTTGCGAATTTATCAGCAAAAACGAATTTGAACATTCTAGGGACCTTGACCAGTGGCTTTCTAGAACCTTTGTCCGGGAAGCTCCCAATAATACATTTTCATACTACGTAAGAACCCCATTGTACATCTTTCTGTTGGCCATTACAATCTGCTTCAGTTTCCTGTATGGTTGCCATCTGGCCCGAAAAGATCGAAATTTTTCTCGCAGACGAATCCTCCAGACGATGCTTTGGCTGGCACTGAATTTCTTGGCAATATCATAATTCGACAGCCCTGGGTTTGCCTTAATCGTTCTCAACACCTTCAAATGAAACTTCCGATCCTTAGCTCCCCTACGACGCTTGCTATGATCGTTCCGATCGATAGTATACCACTCACGGAAAAGTTTAAGACACGCTCGATTTAGCCAATTTCAAAGACTTCGCGATTTTTGTAGTGGACCACGTCGGATTTTCGAAGAAGTGAATGACCAAAATTACTTTTCGGTTCACGGCTTTAATCAAGTATAACTTCTTTGAAACAAAATGAATCGTAATTGAAAGAAGGAACATTTCAAAACAAACTGCTGTCAAAAAATTCCAGATCCGACCACTAGGAGCGCTGCAGTAAAATAAACAGTGCTTCCAGATATTAAATGACTTATGCCTCATACTGTATGAATTTTCGTTCTTAACCTCTTCTTATGGACTATGATTATTTGCGATTTCGACTTAAAACATAAGGATATACGATACTGTATGTACTATGTTGTACGATTTCCGGTGTGTCTGGGACTACATGCTGTCATAGAGGTGTGGAGATGTATAGAGAATAAATCTCGTTCTTTATCTCGTTACATACAAGGTTGTTTGCGCTTCTTTGCAGAAGCCTCGATAGGTAAGCGTACGACTTGTGTTGATAAAATATACTTGTTGCATAATACTGATATTGTATCACTGTTTATTTATTTTTCAATGTCAACACTGTACGACGAACCATTTGCCTGAACCTGTTATAAGGATCAACAAGAAAAAATTGAGATATAACAGTTAATGCAGCGCCAACATTAGATTAGGGTGGATCTGCTTTAGTAAACAATTGGTTTCGTGGTCATTTTCTTTTGAACAAAAGGTCACAAATACAAATTAAGCACTCACTAAGGAAGAGGAGCTTTATCTCTATCCGCTGATATATTCAATTTGAAGGAATTGTATTCAACTTCCGTTCAATTAGCAGACAAAATGTTTGATTACAAAAGCAGATTCGCCCTAATCAAATGTTGGCGCTGAATTGATAATTGGATGTATGGAAACATGAAGGGACTGCTCAAATCGTCGAGATTGAACAACTATTTTGATCACTTCCGCATACGATTGCAGTAGCTTTATGGAGGTGTCAAATTTCTGACAAAGATCAAAATCCATCACGAGATAAGAATGTTTTTTTGAATGAAGAATTATAACTTAAAAGAAGGTTTCAATCTCCCCACAGATGGATTGATTCATGTTTTTCGGGTAAGTCATTACAAGCATTTTGGGCAGTTTAATTGAATTATACGCGTTTGGTGTTCTGTTGTGTTGAAATTGGGGAAAAGGAAGGATGGAGTGAATAAGATGCTGGCTGGCAACATCGTTGCTTTGTTGTAAACGATGCCTCGCTGGAACGGAAAGTAACAGTTAAAACAGTCATTCTGCGGTTCACTGGTTGGATAATGCATTCACCAACCAACTGGAAATCGTTCTTGGGCTGTGTGGCTCATTATTTGCATAAACCGATTTGGAGGAGCCAAGGTACGTAGGAAAGCGAAAAATAACGGCTCATTTTGAGCTGCAAATTTCCGTTGAATTCGGATTGTTTTGTTGTATGTTCTCGGGCAGTTTTAAAGAATTTGATTTTTATTGTTTTATGATCTTACAAAGATTGATGTCTATCGAAATGAAATGTCAGTTTGAGACGAATTATTGGTTCATTATATTGTAGTGTTAAAAACTTTAAATTCCAGACACGTTTTTCGAAAGCAAACATGAGAAGTTATGTTTTTGTTTTCGTTTCTCAATTAGAAAAATTGAATATTCTACTCTAACGAATATGCATTTGTTTATGTACGCACTTGATTTTCATACCTACAGTTTATTATACAGTTATTATGATAAAGCTCTGCATATTAATACTTTCTTTCAAATTATGTTGAAAACCGATATTTTATTCATACAAAAAATTGATCCTTTATTGTACAGGTTAAACTTGAACATAATGAAGACCGGATGAAATTTAAGTTATTCCTTCACGAAGTTTCTAACTTTGGATCGAATGCTCTTCATCAAGTTCCGGACAAGTGTTGCATCAAATTTTTTTGAACTCCTGCATGTTCCCAGCTGCCTTACCAGTCTTCTTGAAGACCCTCTTCACGATCGCCCAGTAACGTTCGATGGGTCGAAGCTGAGGGCAATTTGGTGGATTGATATTTTTCTCAACGAAATCTATACCCTTTTCCGCAAGCCAATTGAGAGTGGTTTTGGCATAGTGAGCCGACGCTAAATCTGGCCAAAACAGTGGAGGTGTACTATGCTTCTTATATAAAGGCAACAATCTCTTCTGGAGACACTCAGATCGATAGATTTCCGCATTTATAGTTCCGGTAGTGTAAAAAATGGTTGACTTCAAACCACAGGAACATATTGCTTGCCATACCAGTACCTTTCGACCAAATTTCTCCACTTGAATCGACCTGTCCGCATCGCTCACATCCTCCCCAAAGACGGCAGTAAAGTATTGTGGACCTGGAAGGGTTTTTGAGTCCTCCTTTACATAGGTCTCATCGTCCATCAAAACGCATGCATCCGGACGCTGTAAAAGACGCGAATACAATTTCCGGGCCCTTGTTGCTGCTCGCTTCTTCTGTTCTGCACTTTGTTTCGGATTTTCTGCTTCTTGTAGGTCTTCAGGTGGTTTCGCCTCTTGATACGCTGGATCATTCCGACACTCGCTCCTGCTTTTTTGGCCAAATCACGTATTGACATTGATTTGTTCTTCATGATTAGAGATACCACTTTCTGCTCCAGTTTCGGGTTGGAAGAACCGGGTTTTCTGCCTCTTCCTGGTAGCTCATCCAAAGAATAGTGTTCCCCAAACTTATTAATGATGGTTTTAACACTCGCATGATGAATTCCAAACCACTTCGCCAATTTTCGCATAGTAATACCCTTCTCACTTAGCCATGTGTCCAGAACCTTAATTTTCACTTCCTTTTCAATACGCGACATTTTGAATACGCAGAATTTGAACCGCACAAACAAGTAAACAAAAGAAAGCTGACAGTCAAACGCACAGCATGCAGTGTTCAGAGCATAAAAAACCATCACAAATACATGCGTACAACGCAAATGTATGTGGATAGCTTATATTCGATACACTCCTTATGAAACGGTACTCTGTCAAGTTGATGTATCTCAGAATTTGTTTGGTTCGGAATTAAACGTGATTGGAAGAAAATGTTAAATATTTATTGTTCTTTAAATATAAAATATAAGTTTACTAAATTTCGATCTTATGGCATTAGGCTTATTGGCATTCGACAGTAATAACCCATCACCTCAATAAAGCGAGTCAACACATGTTTTTTTTTAAACTTTATTCGAACAGGGCTGGCACTGGTATTGCCTTGTGTGAAGCTTGAAATCACCAGTTTTTACAGATTGAGGATGAATGTTCAAACAAACAATCAAGTTATTTTTCTCTGTGTAGTTACAGTTGATTTGGAAAAAACAAAGTAGCAACCCAATCAATCATGTTCAAGCTCATGATCTCAACTGAGGGAAAATTTTCAAAAGGTCGAGGACAATCACAACGCAACGCAACTTAACTCTACGTTCATGTCAAAGGGTTTGGACAAAAAATCAGATTGGAAAAAAAAAATTTCATTAATATTTCTTATACGTTTAATTTCTTAAACAATGTTTCCAAAATTTACAGTAAATGAATTATTAATAAGTAATGCTTTGAATTTCATTTCAATTATTAAATTATTTGATTCTTCATTAATATCTAATGATTGTCTAGTAAACTTAGAAACAACAAAATGCGAGGGGCAAAAATAAAAATCATGGAGCAAAAATTAAAACAAAAATACGCTACAAAAACAGCGTTCGCCTAACAAATAGTATCAATATATCGTTATAATTCAAAAAAATATGTAAAAGGAGGGTCAGTTCTTCATAATGTGTAGAACAATTTCTCAAGTTTAAAAATTTCTCCAAGTTTTATAGATGCTTTTAGAAATAAGGCATGTTTGAGGGGTGAAATTTAACGGTTTAACCCTTTTGATAGATTCTTCTACAGCACATAGATTTGTCATTTGGTGAATGTTCATTGTGATTAACATCCACGAACTAACAAATGCTGACTTCGAAAGTCTGTGGTTGCCTAGATCAAGCGAATGATATCATTTCAAAGCTCTTGTTCATGCCGGTTACTAGGTAGGGTAGCGCACATTTTCGTCAGTCATCGCTATTACTCTGCCATATTTGAAACAAACGTCTTAATTTGTCTATGATTTATAATAACATACATACAGTTATCATATGTACAAAAAAAAATCAGTTGTTTGGTTTAAAAACGGCTGAGTTATAGCGATAATTGACGGAAATGGGTCCTTTGCCAAAATAGTGCTCTACCGTAAGTCTTTTTTTAATTTTTATCAGCATGAGCATGATTGACCGTCCGAGGTTGCTACTTTGTTATTGTCAGTTCAGCTGTTGTTACACAGAGAACCAACAGATGATGCTTGGGACTAACATACATCCTCAATGTGTAAAACGGGGTGATCCCAAATCAACGCAATATCGGCGCTGGCCCCACCCAAATGAACGTCAAAAATGGAAATGGAAGGGGCATGTTTTGACATGATACTCGTTTGATTGGAAGCCGATAACACCTCTGCATGTCCACAAATCAGTAAGATGTTGGATAACAGGATTTCGTTGTAGGGTTCGTTTTGTTAAACGATAGCCTTAATTCACGCGACGTCTACAAAAATAGTTTTGGTTTCCGTTATAAACGGATTTATACCAACAGCAAGGATGTTATTGGGGCCAGTCACAAAGTGTGATGGTGGTTTTTCATTGGGAAAATAAAGTGATTTTTAATTAATTCCTTTTTAGGCCTAAAATATCCCAAGCGTTATACTATCAATTTGTTGTATTCTGATTGAATTGGTGCTCAATAACATAAACATTATTAAAAAAAAGTAGGAGTTCAAAACTTAAGATCTACTGTTGTAACAGTAGCCTGACCCACTATACAAAGCAATGATAGGTATTCAAACATATTCAATGAATGTCCTGGAAGATCAATTGTGAAATAATTTTGAGATATTCTATGTCAATCAAACTGTCCTGGAGTACAACATTTAGGATCTTCAGTATAACATCCAGAACATTCAAAACATCCGCGAATTAATCTATAATGTCTGTTGTTCTTCCAACATATTCAATGAATAAGTTTCAATGTACATCGTAGCTTTGCATAGCCCAGAAAGCTTTTGTTCTGAGCTCAAGGATAGTTTGGATGACATAGAATATGTCATAATACTTTATAATGTTTGTCGACCTTTAAGAATATAAAATGAATATGTTTGAATACTTATTGTAACTTTGTGTTGCCTAAAAATTACTGATGAAATTTGTCAGAAGCAGATAATTTCCATCAACATGAGAGGCTCTAGGAGTGGACAGTAATTTATTGCTAGAACTAAGAGAATTGTATAACTACCTTCATATGCCCTCCGCTTGTTTTCAACTTGTATCTTTCAATTTTCATAACCTGCCGTTACTCTATACGGAACTATCAATGCTTTCTCTTCAATTCTCTAAGTTCTAGCAATAAATTACTGTCTACTCCTAGAGCCTCTCATGTTGATGGAAATTATCTGCTTCTGACAAATTTCAACATTAGATATCATTACTCCGCGCATATGGAGAATACAACAATAGCAACAATCAAATTGTAAAAATTACTGTTAAAACTATAAATCTTATGTTCTGAACGCCAGAGCAGTTTTGATGTACTAAACTATCCCAAGATTATCTGCTTACGTATTTTTACGTTCAAAAATATTCACTGAATATGCATGATTACGTGACGTAACTTTATATAGCCCAAAAAAAACTACCGTAGATTTCAAGTTCTAAACTCCAGGAAGGAGTTAAGGATCAAAAAGTTAAAGAATAAAGATTATGGGCCTTCCAAATGATTCGTAGAACATGTTTGAATACACATCCTCACCTGATATAGCCCAAAAAACTACTGTTACAACTGTAGATTTTATGTTTTGAACTTAAGGACAGTTTGTATGACCTAGAATATCCCAAGATTGTCGCATTATGTTTGTTATCCTTCCACACTATACAATGAATATTGTTTAACACATATTGTCCCTTTGCATACTCCTTGAATACGTAGCGTAACTTTTTATAGCCCAAAAAGCTGTAGTTACTACTTTAGATCTTATGTTCTGAACTCAAGTACAGTTTGAATATCATAGAACATCTCAAAATAATCAAATAATGACTATTGACCTTCCAAAAGGTTCATTGAATATGTTTGAATACATATCGTAGCTTTGAACCACTGTAGATCTGAAGTTCTGCATTTTGGATAACCTGGCACATCAAAGATAGATACAGAAATGTCTAAGGTCTATCAACGAGAAATCAATAATACGTATGCATATGTACCATATTCTAAAATAACGCTTCCCAGGTAACCAATAAGCATCAGCATATGCAGTAAATCAACTCTAAAACTGCATTTCAGATGCTACAAGCATTAAATTAGCATTAAATAAATCAGCATCTTGAATGCTATCTGTTGTGAAGTTGGATTTCAAATGCTAAAGGGTGTTCCGATCAAAATTTGGTAAAACAGTAATGTGTGTGAGTCGATCAAAGTTTTTATTAATAAGTCAAATTCTTCTTCTCTTTCAAGTTCAGTTAATACAGAAGGATAAATGTTCAGCTCCTTCCTTTTTACCGAATGCGAATTGCCGGGTCTTTCGTTTAACACCTGCCATAAAATTTTGTATAGTCTCCTTGTCCTCTTTATTCGACGCAGAACGCCAGTTTGCCTTGAACTGTTTCTCGCTCACAACAGCTTTTTGGGTCTTCTTAAGGTTCCGCTTGACGATGGCCCAATATTGTTTGATTGGGCGGAGCTCTGGCGTGTTGGGAGGGTTCTTGTCCTTGGGCACCACTTGAACGTTGTTGACAGCATACCACTCCATCCGGTCCGGTTGCCGTATAAAATTCCTGTCCAGGAAGCTGTTTAAAGTCTGCCTTGACGTAAGTTTCATCGTCCTGTACTTTCGCGATCTTGCTTTGGCCGACGTGTTTTGTTTATCGTTCCGATTTGGAGTCATCACTTTCCTGTAAGTCGACAGTCCAGCTCGTTTTTTATCTCTATACACGGTTGAAGGCGCCACTCCCAGCTTCTTTGTGACATCTCGGACGGAGAGGTTGGGGTTCCGCTCGAAACAGCGGGCAACTCTTTTTGTCGTCCCTGTGGCCTCCGGCTTTTGATTTCTCCCCGATCCAGCTTTCCTGGTTGTCGACAAACGTTCACCGAACACTTTTAATACGCTGGTAACAGTTGATTTAGCCACATTCAACAATTTGGCCAACTTGGCGTGAGAGTAGTTTGGATTTTCGCCATGCACGTGCAAAATTTTGATGCGTTGCTTCTCTTCCTTCGACGACATTTTGATAACTGAAGTGCTAATCTCAAAATCAATATAGAGACATGATGCTTCACGCTCACATCTTCAAAATGAAGGGTGTGCACAATTTTTTAATGCAAGATGAAAGGAAATGCGCAACTTTAAGTCGACTAAATTTTGATCGAAACACCTTTTATTTAAATGCATGTAGCCTGTAATAAGCATTTCGAATGCAAAATAGCATTAATGAAGCATTATCATAGCATTGCAGTAAAACAGCCGTATATTGGGCCAAAAGCGGCATTTATGTTACATTCAAGGTGACTTAAATGCTTGATAGGCTGCCGTAAAGACGCTTTGGAACTGTTTATTGGTTACCTGGGTTTACTCTCTTAATAAGGCATTTATGTTTTCTTGCTGAACTTCTTCATATTCAAGATGTAGGTCGTCAATTAGACTTTGAAGTCATATTTAAAAAAAATCTAAATCGAAGAATTGATGTAGAACAAATTTTCCCAAGATAGTGTTCACTTTTATTCAGTTTGTGATTTTATACAGCCCTTTTCGAGTCCGAAACCGGTCGACAGTAAAAAGTAAATTTTTTGTTCCTTTTTCGTTAGTAAGAGCCGTCAGTGTTGCGTCTAATCCCGCATCGCGTTTTCATGTATGTTTCCCAGAAAAATTCCCATAAAAACTTTAAAGGGCCAGTGCAGTTCGAGTTAGCATCCCATTGAGCTCAAATTTTGGGGTGAAACATCATGACCTAATTAAAAATTGATTGAGTGGGGTAGAGCTGAATCTTTGCTTTGAGCCCCCCTAATAATAATCCCTTAAAGTAAAATTCTAAACAAAACTCGCTCCATGTTCATGTTTTTTTAGCCCATCAATCGCTAAAAACATCAAATCTATAAACTACCATCGTCACTAAACCGAAAACCCTTCTTCAAGCTCATCCTAATATAAGCCCTCGAAACACGCGACATGTCCAACTTTATGATTATGATTCCTCTAGGGAAACGAAACCGGACATGTGGAAATAATCCATACGCTAATGGAACATCTCCATCAACGATGAGAGTCTGCGACAGCTATTGCTTTAGGTCCTTAGAAGTACATGCTAGACGTGGAGCAGGAAAGTTTCCTTCTCTGAAATTGCCTAAACATTTCAAGTCGAGGGGAGAGCGGTGACATATGTGAACATTCGGAAGTCATCGCACGCGTTGTTCCTCTGTTCGCATCGCAGAATCGCTTTCCATGTGGGTGATCATTCTTCAGGCTAGTGGTAAGGGAGTACTTCACCCAGATGGAAAGCTGCTTTTCTCCATATTGTCGCTTCCGGTGGTGGAGAAATTTTCTCACGGCCCTGAGCAGGTACCTGAGAAGACAGGATGCTTTTCGCCTAGCAGATTCTGGTGTGTGTTTTCCCATGTGAAAGCACGTTGTTTGCGAGAAACGTTCACAAGATGGAGGCTACCCTATTTCCATGCTATTAGTGAGAAGTGATGTACGCCAACACAGTAGGGAATAATAATAACCTACTTTTCCAGCTACCGCAATTTAGGCTAGCTTTTCATTTCCAAGCACTAGTATTGAAGGACTTATCCATACACGGTTGACTTCAGGAATGTAGTTCAATTTCCTGGGATTAGAGATGACTAAGCGGGTTAGATTATGTTGATGGTTCGAGACAATATTGCGACTCAGTCCAATGCCTTTCGACGTTCCAAGCGATATGTATGTGGTAATCGTTATGAGAAATGGGGGGGAAATTATTTTCACGTTACAGATTTTTCGTTCGAATTAATACTGGCCTCTTCTTGATTGGGACATAGTTGACATAATTATAGATCAGGTTGCATCTGGTTATCCATAATTATTACCATCTTCGGTTCATTTTGAGTATATGAAGGTGAATTACTTGTAGAATAATGCACAAATACATGTTACGCTGTGCTGCATAATTACCAAAATAAGTTTCACGACGTGGTTTGCTGTGAGAAAAGGCATGTTCATTTTATAAATGCAAATAACAATTGCACCTATTTCGGATAGAAAAAGACAATCATTCAAACAAGCATACAAGACATATTCGAATTGCATTTTTACTCCATACGTAAAGTTGACTGTGATAGGTCATTAGACCAAACACCATTAGGTCGAATACCAATTGGCCAAACGAGTAATGAGGCGCAATTGGTCATTAGGCTGATTGAGTCATTACTATTGTACTCTGCTCAAATTTCAAATATGCATAAAACTTTAACTTCAAAAGACTGAACGAGCCTTGGGTGCTGATTCAAGGTTTTGAAATTAAAAAAAAAATTGCATGCTTGAAAAACGCAAAGACCTCTCATGGAATTATATTAGTTTCTTTCAAGATTAAAGATCCACAGGTGACAAGAAATTCTAACTTCAAACTTCAGCAAGACGTGTTAGCAATTTGAAAAATTTGGAACATTAAAAGAAATAGGCACGATTGAAAGAAGCAGAATTTAGATTATGGATGAACTGCTTTTGATTGAAAGAAGAAAAAAATCTCCCGTGAAAACTCATTTGTTTCATGACCTCAACATTTCAACATTTAATCTTAAGTCGATTGAAAGTTTTGAAATTAGAAAAAATAAACTACTCAAGGAAAGAATAATCTACCACGAAAGGTCATTTGTTTCATTGAACACTTAGTTAAATCTTCCACCAATCGGCCTATGATCCATCGTACCCATTCGACCTAGTGACTAATTTAATCTTATGATCTTGGGTCTTATGGCGTTCGGCCTTATAACATTTGGTCTAATGACCCTACAATGTATAGAACAATGTCGATATGAAAGCAAATCATCAAATATATATGAAAAACTTTAAAAATCTGAATCTGTCCTCATGAATATGGAATAGAATTCCAGTCTGAAGAAGTGAAATTCAAATGTAAGAATCCCACCCGGATTTGTTGATGCGTGTACCAACTCAAGGATTTTTTTGTTGCAAAACATGGTTTGGATTTGTAAAATGCTTTAAAAGCTTGGAAAAATTTGCAATTTTTGCATGAAAACATTCAAAGATTCAAACCCGGACCCGGACAAATCACTAAAATACACACGTGACTACGAGGCCAGATGAATCAGCCCTAGGCTTAAAATTTCGATAATAATGAATAATGATGAATTCAGCAGTTAGCAGTTATGATACAACTTTCTTATAACTTCATGCACTATAACTGATCCATACCATAATTAGCTGATTAATTTTAACTATTTACTGTTTATTGCATTTTCATACTTGATCTGTTCAATTAATAATGTAATAAAATAACCGTAATAACCGTACTAATTACAAGTGAAATGCTTGTTCAACAAATGCAAACAATTATGATATTTCTTTTCGAAACAATAGAAACAAAATATATTAACAAAAATTTCTGAGCCTTTTTTTCTCGCAATGCTGGGCCCCCCCCCCCACCCCACCCCCCACCCCCACGCAAAAAAGGCCCCCCACCACGTATCCTGAATATTTTTTTTTTTCGACCGCCTGTATGGCCACCAGCGCTACAGAAGTGTTTGTTTTTTTTTTTTGTTTGGCCCTTTTTTTTTTTTTATCCAGATTTACTTTTTGTTAGAACACTTTAATCTGCTTTAATTTTTTTCATTAACTTTCCTGGAATTATGTAATTATTATGTACAATAATAAGTACACCTGAATACCACCTGTTATCTTAGCGCAGACATGTGAGCTGTTAAGTTCAAATAAAAAGTCATAAAACATTCATAGTTTTAATTACGGTTGATTTTTATGTATTTTGCTTAGTTTGATTATGCGGGAAAAAAGGTAGTTGTCATATTATTTGCTAATTTCCAAAAAATTCAAAATATAATTTTTATTTAGTTATTCAACTTAGTCAATACATTTCTTATGGCAAAGCGATATATTGAGTGATTGAAAATGTTTTAATGTAGAGAAAGCATCGACAAGAGTAAAACATAGAACTAACTGAACAGAACTTAAGCATATTGTACTATATCTCTGCTTCTTACTCAATATAAAGTCATTTCCAAATACGGATAACTAAATGCAATTCAATTTTCACTACACACCGTTTGCTTTCGATACACCCGTCAGATGGTCAGGAATGCACCAACATGTGTTTTGCTGAGTCTCCTATTCTCTACCGCATATATGCATCGCGGAGGTTTCTTACTTGCGGACCAGTATGGAACACTTCAAAAGTGTCAAATAACCAAAACGTTTATATCGAAGATTGCGTAAAAAGCATATTAGCAAAAAAAAGTTTCATTATTTGTCAACGCTGCTCCAGGCGTATCTTCCTTCTCACTCTAGCATACTAGATTCAGTAAATCCAAATTGTAAATTATGCCGCATGTTTGGCTATAAAACCCTTGAAAAATAAAGCACTGGCCAGTCCATGTTGATACACCAGACCTTGCGTTTGATGCAATATTCGGCTAGTCCGGATACACTGCAAACCAAAATAGTCCCTAACAAAGTGGTCTACAGTCCTTTGACTATAGATACCACTAACTGCTTGAGTCTTTCACAGAACAAGTGCGCGAAAGGCTAAGTTATAGCCTCGGCTGATCATGTCAGCGCCGCGATTCAATAATAAGTCTCTGTCGACACCAGAAGTTTGAATTAACGTTTTGAAGTGCGAATCGGTTCAACGGAATAGTTCACCGAACACCACAAGCAACAAACACCCCAAACAAATAATTAACACAACCACTCACGACTAACCACAAAAACACCAACAACAAAAAAAAAAAAAAACAAAAAACAAAAAATAAAAAAGTAATATAAAAAAAATAACAAAAAAAAAAAAAACAACAAACGGGCCCAGGACCCACCCCCCCTACCCCCCAATTTTAGTTTTTTTTCCCCACATTCGCCTCAAAATAGTCACCCCAATTTGAGTAAATATTACACTGGTTTCACAAGTCAACAAATCAAAAACATCCATCTGATATGAGTCGATGTTTTTTATTTGTCGACTTGTCAATCACAGTAACATTTACTCAAATTTGAGTGATTCCACTTTTAACGAAATTGAGTCAAAACCGACTCAAAGCTGAGTTAAAATGGCTGGCTGTGCACCACAAGTGAAGAGAGAAGAGTGTACGCAATATTGCGTTTTTATAAATTTTAAGGTATACGAGTTTCTTCCGAGCAACTTCCTATCATAATACATTCAGGTTTTAGCAGATGGGTACCCGGGACCCTATTCTAAGCACGGGGTTAACGATATTTTACAACGCTCATTTTTTGCAACATGGTGCATCATTATGTGAAGCATCATACTGCAAAAAATGAGCGTTGTAAGTTAACGTTTAGCCCTTGCTTGGAATAGGGTCCCGGGGAGCTACAAAGCCGTCCCTACCCTATGTCACTGGAGAAATAACCCGCTCTACAAATGAAGACTGGTATCCATTTCATGAACATGCAATGTTTTCATATTATGAACACATACTATGAACTATGAATTGAGAAGACTCGAAAACACGAATCATCCATCCGTGTTAAATACATAAGCTGAATTCTTGAACATGAAAACATGAAACATGAATCTCTCAAATCTACACAATTGGCTGTAAGTGTAAGAAATAAAAAGGGGACGACAAGAGAATATGGCCACCCCAATCTGCATGTTAAATTCATCTATATTAATGAAAAATTTTACTAACATTTCTATACAAATGCATATTTGAAATTTGGAATTTTTTCTATCATAAATATATTAAAGAAACTTCGTTTTTATTTTAAAAATGGTTTAAGACGAATCAAACATTATATGAAAAAGGTAAACATAAAATCTTGTTTGGGAAGGATGGCTACTCTCGGTGGTTAAAAGACAAACGACGTATTTCTTGATCCTGAAGAGAAAAAAAAGCTACGATCTTCAGTTGTTCGGTAACTTAAGTAACATTAGTTGGCGGCAGCTCAAAATTTCTCACTTACTCAGCATTAGTGTACAAATGAACATCATTTATTATAGAGGGTCGTTCTTTATAAATTTCCTAACTATCACAGTTGATTGCGGCCACATTGTTAAAGCTACAGGTGTCAAATAAGCTGTCGTTCATTCCGTGTAACTTGCCAAATGATATGGAGAGTTATAGCGTCCAAAAACACGTGTAAATGATAATATTATTTTATCACAATAAGTGTTCTTTTCGAGCATCGTTCCGAGCGCTTCGCCCATTTTACGGTCGCAATAATCGTCCTACCAAGAGGCCTATTCACAATGTGGTGACCAATCTCGAGGAAACTGGTTTGATGAAAGCTCAACAACCACATGCACGTCAGCGGAACGCAAGGTCTGCCGAGAATATCGCCGTTGTTCGCAAAAGTGTGCAGGAGAACCCACGGCAGTCGATTCAGCGCCGCGCACAAGAACTTCGCCTCTCGCAGACTTCAAAATGGTTAATTCGACGTCGAAATATCGCTCTGCGTCTGCACCCATACAAGATTAAATTGACTACGGAGCAGTTGAAAACAGACCCATATTTTGTTCAACAAACTTTCTTTAGCGACGAGGCCCATTTCTTGATGAACGGGTATGTGAACAAGCAGAATTGGCGTATTTGGGACAACGCCAATCCATACGAGGTCCACCACGTTGCAATGCATCCCAAGAAAGTCACTGTCTATTGTGTATTTTGGGCGTCAACGACCCCTATTTGTTCGAAAGCGACGCTGGCGAGCCCATCACCGTCAACAGAGAGCGCTACAGGTAGATTACTACCGACTTTTTCTGGCCCAAACTGGACGATATGGATGTGAACGATGTGTGGTTCGTTCAGTTGGAACTGGGCAAGATCGTGTGACGAAATACCCGACTTGAATTTTTCTCGTACACTTGCAATTGCATCCTTAATGTTGGTTCAAATTGGTCCAAATCGGCTTTTCAGCCTTATTGAAAATTACATTGTTTTCCCAATGAAAAACCACCATCACACTTTGTGAGTGACCCCAATAGCATCCTTACTGTTGGTATAAATTGGTTCAAATCAGTACTAATATTTGAAGACTTCACTAGACAGCTTATCGTTTACTAAAACGAGCCCTGCTGCCATCCAATCCTGTTATCCAACATACTAGTGATTTCTCGTGGAAATGCAGATCAACATATTCTTACCCTTTCCCTATTTGACCTTAATTCGGGCGGGGCCGGCGCCGGTATGGCCTTAGTTTGGGATCACCAGTTATTATACATTTAGGATGTTTGCTAGTCCCAAGCGTCTTCTGTTGGTTCTATGTGCAATAACAGCTGATCTCTAGCAATAACGGAGTAGCAATCTCAGGCGAATAATCATGCTCATTCTTATGCTCAATAGATAAACTAAATATGTTGTGTAATAGACTAGTTTACTTGTTCGCAGCAATTTTTTCACCCACAAAATAAGCTCGACCATACTCTTGGGAAGTCTTCTTCCTTCTCTTCACATCGTAACGTTAGTTATTGGCGCCAGCTTTCGGTTTTCAAAACAATATACAATGTGGAAAAAAAAAACAAATTGAAAAAAAAAACAGAATGTCATTATTTTTTCTTTCTTTGTTAACCATTACCAACTATTTTTGCTAGAATTCAGGCGTATTGAAATTTGATCCCTTAAGGAATAATAATTGTTAAAATTGGCATTTTTATATAGGTATATCATTTTTTTAAACAAATTTCACTCTTTTAGAATAGTAATTTTTTTCACGGTGTATATTTCTTTAGGAACCACCTTTTAGTAACCTTAAACTTGGCTGAGCATACCATTTTGATTAAATGAACCGTTTTTCCTGTATGTTTACTTTATACCATCAGTATACTGAACAATATGCATCGTAATTTCGCTTACGGTCGTTTTGTAAGCATGGTTTTCGTATTAAATACACATGAATCATAGATTGTAAGAAATATTCGTATTGGTTTTCATCCCTCTAAATTTCATCATTACTCTTTGTTCATACAATCTGCGAAATGAATTTTGTGCGTACCAGCCTATCACTGGTTCTCGTATAAAGGCTGACTAAAAGTAAATTGGTACTTCCCCTTCGCTCCGCTAGCACGCCTCTAGTTTTGGGACTCTAAAATCTTTGACAGTGGTTTATTTACACTTCTATAGAGAACAAGACAATTACATAGTCGATGGCGTTCAAAATCGTCACATGGAACTCGAAAGAAGAAAAATATGTGCACAAACACCTGAAAATCGAGTGGTCCAGTTCCAAGCTGGCAAGAGTGCTTAAGATGCCGAAAACAACAGTCTGTCGAGTGTTCAAAACCTACAAGGAAACCCTTGGTGTGGAAAGGAACAGCGACCCTACGAAAAACTGGAACCAGGGATCGTCAGCTGCGCAGCAAGGTGTTGAAGTATTATTTAAAGTTTCCAGAGAGCACAGGTGCTAAACCATCTAGTCCTGGTCTTTTCGCTGAGACAGTCGATGATTTCATATCTAGTTAATGATGATTAAGATTTCATAACAATCCGGTTACCCACAATTAGATCCAACTAATCGGGCCTCCCAGTTACAGTCATTCCAGTTTATCGATTGAAAAAATCAATTACTTGCCATGGTGGTGTTTACGCTTGCTTGTTAATTGGCGATGAATAAACACGTTCCAGTGAGAGGCGCAACGGGCGATGCCATAAGAAAAAAGCATCTTCACCGGTACTCAGAAGTACATATATTGGCAAAATCGGAGCAGCTGTAGCCTTGAGATGTATTTCAGTTCTGCACATACAAATTGAAATGTTATTTTCTACGACACGTGCAGAACACTGAACGGAACCCGAACATTGTGCCCGTCGAAAGCGAAGTTCCTTGACATTTCCGTCGATATGTCAACAAGTTTTTTTCTTCTTTGTCAGTCCTCGCTCCTGACGGATCGTGGGCGTATGGCTCTGGGGAGCAATACAAACAATCTCTGCAGCATATTTGCTTCGTCGCAAACGTAATTCTTTTTGTTGTTAGGTTGGCTTACAGCAGCACCGAGGAACGACCTGGCTGGTACCCACCCGTTGCTGCAAAACTAAAGCACAAACAACACGATCAACAGCCCGGAGCAAAAAGCCAGAAGCACTATCATCGTCAGCAGCAGGGCTATGGAAATGAATGTTTACCTGCCCTTGGAATACCAATGACGTTTCGAGTGTATTCCCGTTTGGCTATGAGGCTGTCAATAATATGACACCCGGTTAGCTGTTGAGTGCGATAGATGATTGAAACGTGTTTTGTTTTGGCGTTGACAAGCAGTGAAACTTGAATAATAATGTCGTATCTTTTGGCTTCAAACTATGCATCGTGGGCAGATCGAATGGCTAATTGGCTAATAGAATGCGATTTTAGACAGTCGATTAGTCCACACAACTCAAGCGATTGTTGAAAAGGTTGAGGTAGGCTGCATTGGCCTTCACATTGTGGTTCATATCGATTGGGGAGAAAATATTTGCGGCGTTCAACTTTTGATATGACTGTGATTTGTATTTTAAAGATTGCATAACGATTCTGTCTGCCGACCCCGATGTCATAAAACTGGAAACGGGTAAACAAAGATAAATAATGTGTTTTCCACTTGACGCATACCCATTCGTTCGAAAACAACCCATAAATCCCTCATTGCGATAGGTCATAACTCTGTTTGAGCCAACCAACAATGCAACATTCACATAAGTACCCGGTCCACACTCGCTCGCATTTAGACTCAATGTGTCGTCAAAAAACGAAATCGAGGCCATCACCGAGAGGGTATAGTGATTCAACGATCAAGTACCCACACAACACTAGTGCCGTATGCGGTTTCATTGTAATTTCGAAATGAAACTGAAAAGAATGCCACTGCATTGTCATCATCCATTATCAGCCAAGGCAACGCAGTGAGTCAAAAGAACCGCAAGTCTTCAGCCCCAGTCAGCTTAGCAGAGTCAGCATAATTTCCTTCTGCTCTCCCGCGGTAGTAATGATGGTACTTATGCATCATTATCCCAACGAAGCTAAATATTTCGAGCATCATCGACGAGCGTAATCCACTCAATACCGGGGGCTCCGGTGAATCGGTTTGGCCAGACAGCATGTCTCTGGCTGCACTGCACCGTGCCACTCTTTCCCCGCCTATTTCCGTCGACAGCCACTCGAGCGCGGTCAGCGAGGTTAATAATATGAGAAGCGCACGCTTTGCGAGATATGTAAAACACGCGATCGTTGGCACTATGTTTAGCGGGTATGCTGCTAAGGTAGGGCTAGAGTGAAGGAGTGGAAAGCACGGGGCGCAGACACAACAATCATATCGCACTCGGTGCTCCGTGCGATACGTTTTTCACTTAGCATAATAACTGGATAATGTTTCCGTCGAGTAGTGGCGCTGCCTTTGGAATGAAATGAAAAAAAAAGTTGACCCCAGCGGAACACAGTGGATGAAATGATTGTGGATGGTGAAGGTTTGCAACATTTGTCAGTAGTGATTAGCCACAGGTATACATTTAGTGCCCATATAACACAATGTGAATTTCATTAAATAACAAAATGCAAGAAATATAAAACGCCAACAAAACTACTAAATACTGTACTCAAAAAAATTTAGACACAGTGATTAGCTTCTTACTTTTTAGCGTTGGGGTAAAATTTGATGAAACTAGCTAATAGTGTAATGTTTACGTTGGCAAAATTTCATCACAATCTGTCATCCGAAAACGCCAGGGATTCCATAATTCGACGGTTTCCCGGGTGGTGCAGCCATTTACCCCCAGCGGGGGTCAGGAAGTGGCAGAAAATCGAAGACAGCTGATCTGGTGAAGGCAAGGATGGTGTTGAATCTGTTCAAGTGTCAACCGAACCTTTCGTTCCATGATGTGGCGAAGAAGGTGGAGGTTTCCATCTGATTTACCGAAATAAACCATGAAATGTGATGGCCTCTACGTCTACAAGGTTAGGAAGGCACCAAACCGGAACGACAAACAAAACACGGTAGCCAAAACCCGCGCCCGGAAGCTGTACCAAGTGTGGCTGACGAAACCGAGGTGCGTCGTGATGGACGACGAAAAAAAAAAAACAAAAACAAAAACAAAAACAAAAAAAAAAAAAAACCAACAACCCAAAAAAAAACCACCCAGTTTTCCAATGTCTTTTTTTTAATGCTTCTGAATGGGATTCGAACCTGTATTTTTGGAAAGATCTGATACTGCATCCTCGGTTGATCTCACTATGCCATGGGTGACTCGTGAGGTGTATATCTCTCGACAGCGCTTCAATTTGTATTTTGGGATAAATAAATTATTCCCGCCCATCCCAGCAGTAACATCACCGAAGCAGCGATTGGCTGGTCTTCACGAAATCCATTTCGTGCATTATACAGAAAGGTGTAATGATAGCATTTCACTAAATAAAAAGCAATATGAATGTTTCATACAGAACCATGCTGGGAATCATATGCTCTCCAAAAGATCCGGAACGTCCCTAAAAGTGGCCAGTTCTAAGAATTAGTCCCAAATGGATGAAATTTTCTTTTTGCAATCCACATTCAGTTTACGAAAGTATAATAGAATGAACTTCAATTCGTGGTCTGAAAATGTTCCTTCAGAGGTCATGTGGTGGCCACCCGGAAGATCCGGAACCTCCGTAAAAGTGGCCAGTTCTTGGAATTAGTCTCAAAACGAAGACTTTTTTTGCAATCAACGTTCAGTTTGTGAAAGTAGTATGAACCTCAACTCGTGGTCTAAAGATGTCCCTTCAGAGGATTTATGGTGGCCATCCGGAAGATCCGGAACCTTCGTAAAAGTGGACAGTTCTTGGAATTAGTCCCAAAAAAATTCGTTTTTTTTTTTGCAATCAACATTTAGTTTGTAAAGAGAATGAATTTCAATTTTAACGATTTCGTTGTTATTTTATAGGTGTACTTTGACAGAAGGATTTTTATTATTAATGGACTAGCTCCTAAAATCTAATGGAGATATAATTGATAGTGCGGTAAACTCCACGATTGCGAGAAGTACAACCGCAATGCATAGCAAGAGCCGCAGAATGTGTATTGTATCTTGTCGATGGAGCTGATCCAAGTATACTACAAAGGCATATTGTTCAGAGGGAGAAAGCTTTTGGGAAAGAGATATCAAGCCTAAAGTACTTTTGTATGAAAAGGTACTTTATAGGCAAGTGATACTAAAAGATTATAAAGTTCGTAACGAATAAACAGAATATATCATCACACATCAACAAACAAACACACACTCGACCACAAAAGGCCCAGCCGCAATCATTCCGGTTGCAATGCACCCGTCCCATGCAACATCCAACGAATTCAAACAGAACTGAATGAATCTAAAAAAGCATCTTCACGCTTATTCCAGTAGTATGTCGTAGTTTATCAGTATCGCAACAATCCAAATGTTGGACCCTTCTTACTTCCAATTTAATATCCAGTAGTGTTTGCAGATTCCCGCCCATACCCAATTACGCAAAGCTTATGAATATGGGTCCATTGGACAATACTGATCCTCATTTTGATGATAGCACTATTTAATTATACTCCTATCAAGCCGGCCGAATCCGCCTTATCGCTAACTTCTCACCGCTACATCGCGACCTTCTGGATTGCCACCATATGAGCTCTGAGAAATTAAATATATTGGGAGTTTTTCCACCTTCAAAACTGATATGTGATTACACGTACCGGATCTTCCAGATAGCCACCAATGACCTTTGAAGGGACATCTTCAGATTGCAAATTGAAGTGCATTCTACTTTCAGAAACTAAATGTTGATTAAAAAAAACATAAGATCGTCCGTTTGGGACTACTGCCAGCATGGTTCTGACTTCTTGATCAAACTAAAATAATTTATATTTTATCAATGTCTGATGAACACCACGTTGATTCTCAATGCATTATCCTTGTATGGTGCAGATAAAAACCTAAAATCCAATCTCCAACATGCAACATCCTGGCCTTTGGGATCCCACCCAAATGAAAATGTTCAAGTAACAAAATCATTCATTCAACTTTTTCAAACTGAATGTGGATTGCAAGAAAAAGGTACCTCGATATAAAGCAACATTATGTTTTGGCTTTCTTCATCGATTGAAGTTCATTCTACTTTCACAAACTAAAGTTGATTGCAAAAAAAAAACGTTTTTTGGGACTCATTCCAAGAACTGGCAACTTTTACGAAGGTTCCGAATCTTCCGGGTGGCCACCATACGACCTCTGAAGGGACATCTTCAGACCACGAATTAGGTTCATACTACTTTCACAAATGAATGTTGCTTGCAGAAAAAAACCGTTTTTTGACGATTCAAGTACTGGCCACTTTTACGAAGGTAGGGACTTACGGATGGCCACCATGGACGTCTGAAGGACATCTGCAGACCACAAATTCATTCATTCTACTTTCATAAACTAAATTTTGATTGAGCATAAAACGAGTTTTACAAATTCCAAGAACTGGCCAGATCTTCCGGATGGCCACCTAATTTCTCTGAAGTGACATCTTTAGACCACGAATTGAGGTTCATATTACTTTCACAACCTGAACGTGATTGAAAAAAGTCTTCGTTGTTGAGAGTGATTCCAAAAGGCGACTTTTACGGAGGTTCCGGACTTCCGCCACAATATGACCTCTGAAGTAACATTTCAGACCACGTTTGAATCATATGATACTTTCATAAACCGAATGTGGAAATTACAAAAACCCAACGCCATGTTTGTCAACCTCTTTTGGAGACTGAAATGGTTCTCAATGTTGATCAACAAAAATATTTCAATGTTTGATTGCTTTTGAAAACACATACACCAACGTGACAGACCTTATGTGTCTATTATTCTGGGGAGGAAGGAAAACCTGAAGTCCGATCACCTTGATAAGACTCGAAATACAAAATATTCAAAACAAATTTCACACAAAATCAAAGTTTATGTTAATAAAAATGTAGTGATAAATTATAAGTTTTCATAAAAAATGAATTGAAAAACTTATGATTTCGTCTCATAAACGGTCACCTTAACGCGTACTCTCATTTCTGAATTCTAGGTTAGCTGATTATTCTCTTTTGGCATACCATTTCTAATATCCAGTTGACTATTTCTTCATGAAAACCATGATTTCTTTTTGCGTTTATTATGGGTGAGCATACGTTGTCAAACATTACACTATAAGAATCTTAAAAAAAAAGTTAGAATATGATTTTGAACAAAGTGTGAAGCTGTTTTCCTGATTGATAGGCAAATTGTGTTTTACATAATGGTTTTTAAAAGATCAAAATTGGGTTTTCATATGTTATTTTCTCCTGCTCAGGAAGTATTGGAATTAGGTTATTCGGTTTGTTGAATCGTATCGTTGAAAGGAGATTCTTAATTTCCCGTGGATTTCGCGTGAGTCTCTCGCTTGCGGGACTGCCCCTTTGACCCTTCTGGCGTAACTGTGTATACAAAATGGCAACTCAATTGATCTTGCTATTAAGTGGAGCTGCATACAGACAAGATCTTAGAAGGGATGGTGACACCCATACATACATATATACAATATATTAACTGGCCAGGACCACTGTGTAGCTGGCGTCAAAGTATGGTCCAATCGGAGAAATTAAATTAACTTTTTCTTGAATTTAACATTTGCAATGTTTTCAAATGCTCTTCTACTCTAGCAGACTTATTTCTGACAAACGAGCAGAAACGAGCGGCCTGTCAACAACAGAGGGTTTTCCAAGCATTTTAATTTATTTTAGAAATATCAAGCTCCAAAAAACAAATCACAAAATTGAACATAGCCCTAATCCCTTACATAAACTTCGCCAGAAGAACGCTCTCGGCAGCGGAACAGTAAGAAACATTATCCCAGGTTTACATATTTTCCAACCGCACGGTAACACAGCTGGTTTCAACCAACGCCAATGCTTGAATGTTTCGTGAGTCACCAAGAGCATTGTTATTACCCTCTCAATTTCCCCTTTCCAAGGCTTTTCGAAACGAGAAAGACAGTGAGGCTTCCGGCTAATGCCGCAGAAGTAAATGTATGCTGTTAGTATTCGACAGAGGATCCCCTAGGCTCCACAACACTGCCAGAAATAATGAGGTATTCGTGTTTTCCCATGAAAATAGAAGAACGTTAGCTCTGTCACCCAAGACGAGATGTGTGATTAAATGACAAACCTTGTTCATGACCGTGTCAAGCTCAGTATGCCATTGGAATAAAAATGTGAAAACTCACAGCATACATGTTTCCTACATTAGACTGATGCAAATTTTGAAAAAATGTAGCTTAGCGAAAAGACAACAGAAGCAACTTTGTAACATGTTAGCGCGGGTGATGGAATGGAAAGCGTGGTTACCTCCCACCCCAGTCTGCCCCGTTGGGATTTTCTGAGACGAACAATCTCTGATCACATGTAAATTTCTGATCAAAATGTAGGGTCCAGATCGTCTCACTCCCGTGACGAAATAGCCTCAGGATGAAAGTTACGTAAATCGAAACAAAAACAACAACAACTTTGCAACACATCATTTTCGAATAAAGTAAGGAACAAAAGCTGTTAATAATGCATGTCGTTAGTGTCTTCACAGTGGGACACAAAATGTAAACAAATTCGAACTCATTTTCCGAAAGTACTCAAATAGACAACAACTTCAGTCGAAATATTGTTACACTAAGAGCATAATTTTATTATATTTTAGCATGATATCTTTGAAAAAAATGTTTGTACAATAACCTACATATACTCACAATAGTTGGTTGGCCGTTGTTAGGAATTTTTTCTCGAATTGGTACATTTCTCATCATAAAACTGGTCCATCGAAACAAATATGAATCATAAAAATACAAAAAAAAAAATAATAACTAACGTGTGAACGTACCCAACACACATAATATGGTTGATTTTCTATGTGTGTGTATTGTTTTGTCAAGTCAAACAAAAAGTAGTTTCCCCATTAAAATGCACGCAAAAGAGTTAGTGACCAGTTTGCTACTCGCGCAACAAAATTGAAATTACAACACTTATACTGCATAGGTACTGATTCAATTTTACTAAAAACTGGGTGCGTCCTGGGGTAGTCTTTACCATCGATCCAGTATCTATAACGTTTCGCCCCAGAAGATCGAGGATCTACAAGCAAAAGTAAAATTCAAGTTCACGTCAAAGTATCCTTCCGGAGTCATATTATTCGGATCCGGTTTGTCGAAAGGGTTGAAAATGCCTATAATTTTTATCAAAATGGATAATGAGGTTAACATTGAAGACTACATTGACATTTTGAATGAACAAGAAACGAGAGGATGATTTTTTCTCAACAATATAGAGCTCAGTGTCACAGCTCTCTAAAGACTCTAACATGACTGGAAGAGGAATTGGCCTACCAGCAGCCCTGACCAGAATCATATTGACTATTCGATGTCAGCGTATGTTCAAGCAAAGGTCTGTGGATCCTCAGACCCCAAGTTAGAAACTTTGAAATCGTCCATTACCAAGGCATCGGCCTTAATGTTGGAGTCGTATATTACGAACGCAATTTGGTTGTACTACCGTTTGGAGAAAGGCCATGAAAAAGTGGGTGGACATATTGAGTGATTCTATTTGGATTTGTTAAATAAATGTACTTCCGCAAAATAAAAAAGAGTATATATTTGAACGTGCATGTGAAGTTTTGGAAAGTTGTGTGAACTTTTCGATTTTTTTTATGGATCATACGGCATTGCGTACATGCAAACTAAACTCCACAAACTTCAAGATTCTTAGTTCTTTGTCTTGACTTGTTGGCCCTATATGGTGATGATGATGATGATTTTTAGCAATGAAAAGTAACTAATTTTTTTTTAAATGAGTGTTCTTTCTAACTAGTTTTTACATAACTAATTTACAGTGGTTAAGCCGTGGTTCAGCTGTATATAACCAAAAAGGCCAAATAACGTAAACTATGGTAACTTGGATACAGCACTGGAATAATCTGAAAAAACGATTTGGTCAAGATCTCACTGCTGTTTGTAATATTCAAGCACCTGTATGAAGGGTCAAAATGGTGGATAGCCACGTAAGCAGATACATTTACTTAAAACCGGCGAAAAACTAGAGAATTTTCTACCAGAAGCAAGTTTACACAGACAGTGATAGAATTTAAAAAATAATTAACACATTAACAAAATAAATCCAATAGATGGCACCGTTCCGCAGAAAAAAGCGAAGCGAAAAGTTAGTCCCAAGCTTCCTATCCAAATCGTTCCAGTTGGGTGTTCTGATAGTCCCTCCTTTTCCCCGATACATGATTCATGTGAGATATCGAATACAGGGTGTCTCACAATAGGTTTCACTAAAACAAAATGAGATTACAGCAAAGCAAATCAACCAAATCATAGCATTTACTTTTTACTTAAAAGATACATGTTTTAGAAATAAACCATATTCATTCAATTCGAATCTCTCGCCCTTTGTCTTGATAACTTTGCGCAAACGCTTTGTAAACTCATCGCAGCTGGCACGCACGATTTCCTGAGGAATTCGGTCCCAAATATCAACAAACTGTTTCTTAAATCGATCTAAAGTAAGCCCTTTCGTAGGGCATATATGTTGAAGCATATAACCCCAAAAAAATAGTCAAGCGAGTTGAGATCAGGTGAAGATGCAGGCCATTCTTCGCTTGTGATGAAATCGGGCAAATTTTCCCCGCACCACGCTTGTGTCTTATTTACTTTGTGAGCTGGAGCTGAGTCCTGTTGGAAACAATATGGTGTATTCCCATACAGCGTTGAAGCATGAGGAAGCAGATGGTTCCTCAAAACCTGCTCGATGTAATATTCAGTGTTGATTTTTACGTTAGGTTCAACGAAAAGAAGAGGAAGTTTTCCTTTTCGTGAAACGGTGCCCCATACCATGGTTTTCGATACATTCTGATAGCGTTCTACAGCTAGTTTATCTCTTGGAATATTGGCAAGACTTTTGCCATACACACGATCATTTTGTTGATCATGACTGTCCTGAAGGAGGAAGAGCTTTTCATCCGAAAATAAAATCTCGCAGTCACCGTGCCGAACCAAAAGATTTCTGCTTCTTTGGAACCTGGCTTGCTTTTGACGCTCCGTCAACCCGTAAACCCGCTGTTTCTTGTACGGCTTGCATTCCAGATCATGTCTGAGGAGCCTGCTCATTGAAGCAGGGGACATTCGAAATTGTTTGCTCAATTCACGGCTAGATACGGCCGGATTACATCTTACTCGCTCCCTCAAACATTTGATCTTTTTCTTCGTTCTGGCAGTTCGTCTGGCACCTCTTTTGTGTTGAATATGGACATTTCCAGTTTTCTTGAACCGTTTCAAGGTACGAAAATTAAAACGCTTACTCACTCCGAACTGCTTAAGGCTATTGAATATCTGACACGGTCTAAGCTTTTGCAAATGTAATTTTAAAACTTGCTCCCGTATGGCTTAATCCCTCCCAACACCACCCAACCACCCCTTTTTCATTTACAACAACTTCACTCTAATTCATCCTACTCCCAACCCCAACCAAAAAAATTTTTCATTCCCCCTTCTCCACCTCCACAATTTTTTCTCATTTCCTTTTCCTCCACACAATTTTTTTTTTTTTTTTTTTTCTTTTTTTTCTCCTCATTTTTTATTTTCTTATTTATTTTTTTTTTTTTCTTTTCCACCTCACCTTCTTATTTTTTATTTTCTTTTTTCCCTTCTGTCCTTCTTCACTTCATTCCCCGTTGCCCTCCCATCCCCCTTCCTCTACAATAAAACACACTAACATAAACAAAAACAACAAACATATATTTATTTTAATTACACACACAAACTCAATAATTATATAATAATACGACAAACTCTCCAAAAAAAGCCAAACACACACACAACCACCACCCACAACACCTTATTAAACTAGAACAATACACCAACCCTCACTTTTAAAAAAAAACTGAAACACTTTTTCAAACTATCTCTAGTAAACGGGAGCGCATTCCTTTATAGTCCACTAGAAAAAGCATATTCTCTCCACTTATCATTTATAATTATTAGGATTTGTGTGAAATGATTTGATAAGAACTGACTAGTGGCGCCTCTCCTCATTTCGACATTGCCAAATTGACAATATTGCCCAGGCTCGACCAATTAACTTCATTATGTTTCAGTTGACAGTCTTTTGTGATCATATGATTCTTGAGGCGTGAGGTAGGAGCTTGTGAGGACCGGAGGCTAGTGGCACCCTCCTTCCAGGTTTTCAACATACAATTTGTAGTCCGCTTGACTTTTTCCGAAGACAACTAATACCAAGACACACAAGTGTCAAATTTTCCTCTATGCATCGTTAACTTCACTTCAATATGGCATTGCCATATATGTGTATACGAGAAACGTCAAACAAATCAAAACATAATTTACTATTTACAGCAGTGGAGACGTTAAAGAGATTGATTTCATTTTTTCGTCTGATTTTTTTCCGCCATTCCTTTTTCGGTTCCGTAATTTCTTCCTTGTGCTCAACCATTTTTTCCGGTCCCATAATACAACGAACCAGATCGTGAAACTGATGACTTTTGACGTTGGAGACAGAAACTGGCAAAACCTCTGATAAACAACTCGAATTAATTTCAATTTCTTCTGCTACCCCCAGAAAATCAACTTAACCTGCATGATATTCATTGTCTAGTTCAGTGCTTACAAAATTCATTTGATCATCATCTTTAGAGAATACTGCGGAACAGACTCCCCGGAGACTTGGAACGACATATTTACGCAACCTGTTCAAAAAAGTATTATAGATTTGCTCAAATTTATGCATGGTGGGATATTTTGATTGCCTGGGTCGGAGCCGATTGTTCCGGTCCGTATTTACATCGTGTGCTTCCGTTACTATTCTTTTTTACGGTTGGCTTGTAGGGCCTGCACCAACCTCATGACTCGCCGAAGGACCATCGTGCTCAGCTTAGAGCCCCTCTTCCCTATTCTATGACCGCTAATCATTATATAGCTTACCAAAAGAAATGCTCAGCATGTATTTAAGAAGTGTGTGTGTACAATTTAACACCCATTTGCCGGCAATGGTATTATGGAAGAAATCTGTTTACAACAATCCTTCAAGTGACCATTGGAATCAGCTTTAATCCGGGAGCTAGAAAGCGATAGCTCTACTGCAGATCCAGCAACCCATTTCCGAATATCCGGAGAGTCACGCCGAGGTTACTTTCACATACAATGAGCTCCGCATGTTAACATTACCGATATCATTTGGATAAGGGCACTGCAACACACTTCCAGATTGGGAAATGTAAAAATTCCAAACCAGGCACGTATTTAGTATTATTTGAAAATAGGAACACCCATGGTCGCTTCCTTAATGACACTATCTAGTTCATTCGTAAAAATAAAAATTGTCGACGTTGATTCGTAATTAATTTCATGCACTCGCGACAAAATAAGCGCAAAAATCAACGTTGTTAAACCGCCCATTAGATATGCAACCTGCATAACAATAACTTGTACACCACGTGGTAAATGCATCTAAAATTATGTGCCAGCCTTTTACGCGCACATGCGCGTTGTCTTCGTTTGTTGCTTCTGACCAGCAAATGGCCGTTTTCTACATTGCACTGGTCTTCTTTTCTTTCACTTCACACTCTACCAATAATCACAATCCCCGCTATGAGGCGACTCTATATCGAACTTCCAAACTGCAAATAATCATCGATTCACTCGCGACAAAGCGGAAAAACACTCTAATTAAATTATTTATGCCCGGGTGTCACAATACTACCACTAATAAACATAACTAAGTTGATGTCAAATGCTCAGCAAGTACTAAGAAGTGTATCGAAAAGTAGTTAATTTTTTTTTATACTTAATTGAGCTTAAACTAGTGCATATTATTTAAGCGTGTATTCGTACAACGTTTGTCAAAACCCCTATTTTGATTCGTTTCTTTTCGTTATCACAGTTTGTTGTAAAATGGCGCGGATAGAATTTGAAGTACAAATGAAAATTCTTTACACTTGGTGTACTGGAAAGGACGTAACGTAAGTGATTGAAAAGTATGATGAGCAGTACATCCTGTAGGATCTTCCGAGAACTGGACGAATAGCCGGTTCCAGCAACAAAGTTGGACCAAAAAGTCGTCGATTATATTCAGCAGAACAAATCAGCCTCGTGATTTGGCTAAAAAATACAGGGCAAGCATGGGGATAATCCAGGCCGGTTGTTCTCTACGGGCACGAGACGTGGACGATGCTCGAGGAGGACCTGCAAGCTTGGTGTACCCGTCGATTATATTCAGGCAGAACAAATCTGCCGAGAATGCCGGACAACAACCCTGCAAAAATGGTGTTCGCGTCGAATCGGCCAAAACATACATGGGGCACAGCCGGGGGGGGGGCGGGGGGGGGAGGGGCCACCGGTATATGGAAATTTGTAGAGAACATATCGTAAATACGATGTATGGCTATTTACATAAAATAAATCGGGATAATCCAGCGAATTAAAGTTCTGTCCAGTTAGAATCTGGAATCACTTATTGTGTTGCAGCCGCACGGAAAGTGACCGCTGAAAAAATAACAGTGGTTTGTTAACCTAAGCGCCCACTTTCTGTGGTATAAATTTCACGGTGTTTCGTGCAGTGAGTCAAAAGTTATTCCAGATGGAAGCCGAGAGGAGAGAACAAATTCTGCACACCCACGTTGATAATCCAACGTGGTCCGCAATAAAAATCGCAAAAACGTTGAAAATCGCCAAATCAACCATGTATGATGTGCTCAAACGTTTCAGGGAGCAAAAGAGCGTGGATCGAGTGCCTCAAGGTAAGCGTCGTAGTGGAACATATGACCGCAAGCTGAACCAGAAGGTGTTGAGAACCGTCAGAGCAAACCCTGGACAGCAAGCAACCAAACAGAACGTTGAAGCAAAGTTTCGTCACCAAAACTCGAGCTCGGAAATTGTACCAGCAGGTTTTGACGAAGTACCAAGGATGCCTGCTCATCGACGATGAAACCTACGTCAAAATAGATTTCGGACAGCTTCCTGGCCAAAAATTCTAAATGGCGACGGCACGAGGAGATGTTCCTGCGAAGTTTAAGTTTGCTTTTATGGACAAATTTGCCAAAAAAACTGATGATTTGGCAAGGGATATGCAGCTGCGGAGCAAAGACCAAAGTGTTCGTGACGAATAAGACGATGGACTCGAAGCTGTACAATGAAGAATGCCTCAAAAACCGCGTACTACCTTTCATCAAAGCCCATAAAGGTCCCGTAAAGTTTTGGCCAGATTTGACGAGTTGCCACTACAGCCGGAAGTCATCCAGTGGTACCGTGATAATAGCGTAGATTTCATCGATAAAAACATAAATCCACCCAACTGCCCGCAGTTCAGGCCCATCGAGAGATTTTGGGCAATAATGAAGCGGAAGCTTAAGAAAAGTGGAAAAACGGCTCGGAACGCGACTCAGATGACCAAAATGTGGAACAAATGTGCTAAGGAAGTTGACTCCGGAGGTGTGCAGCGTTTGATGGGAGGAATAAAGAAGAAAGTGCAAATTTTCATTTGAAACGAAGAGAAATGCTTTGTATTGATATTTTTTCCTTAAAGTACAGTGAATTACCTTTGTTTTGATGTATTAAGCTTATCTGTACGTCAATCCGTTACCGAGATACAGATGATTTTGTTATTCTGGATTCTAAATGGACATAGTTTTAGTGGCGTGTTGGGCAAATAAATTGTCCATGAACAAAACGGCATCCACATACAATTGCGCACACCATCTATGCGTTTGACTGTCAGCTTTCTTTTGTTTACTTGTTTGTGCGGTTCAAATTCTGCGTTTTCAAAATGTCGCGTATTGAAAAGGAAGTGAAAATTAAGGTTCTGGACACATGGCTAAGTGAGAAGGGTATTACTATGCAAAAATTGGCGAAGCGGTTTGGAATTCATCAGCGAGTGTTAAAACCATCAATAATAAGTTTGGGGAACACTATGGATGAGCTACCAGGAAGAGGCAGAAAACCCGGTTCTTCCAACCAGAAACTGGAGCAGAAAGTGGTATCTCTAATCATGAAGAACAAATCAATGTCAATACGTGATTTGGCCACAACAAGCAGGAACGAGTGTCGGAATTGATCCAGCGTATCAAGAGGCGAAACTACCTGAAAACCTACAAGAAGCAGAAAATCTCGAAACAAAGTGCAGAACAGAAAGCGAGCAGCAACAAGGGCCCGGAAATTGTATTCGCGTCTTTTGCAGCGTCCGGATGCATGCGTTTTGATGGACGATGAGACCTATGTAAAGGAGGACTCAAAAACCCTTCCAGGTCCACAATACTTTACTGCCATCGTTGGGGAGGATGTGAGCGATGCGGACAGGTCGATTCAAGTGGAGAAATTCTGTCGAAAGGTACTGGTATTGCAAGCAATATTGTGTTGTTTACAAATCAACTGTTTTATCATACCACAGGAACTATCAATCGATCGGTGTCTCAAATAATTAATGTGATTATTATAAGACGCATAGTACACCTCCACTGTTTTGGCCGGATTAGCGTCGGCTCACTAGCCAAAACCTCTCTCAATTGGCTTGCGGAGAAGGGTATAGATTTCGTTGAGAAAAATATACAATCCACCAAATTGAAAAACGATCTCAGCCTTCGACCCATGGTACGTTACTGGGCAATCGTGAAGAGGGCCCAAGAAGACTGGTAAGCAGCTGGGAACATGGGGTTCAAAAAATTTTGGCACAAGCGTCCCTTACCCTGAGATACTTAAATTTCATCGTCTTCATTATGTTCAAGCTTTTTAACCTCATTCAATAATGGCGTAATTTTCCTTGTTTGAATCAAAATATCGCTTTTCAAGAGAATTTGCAAAAATTTATGAGCGCAATTGTCTTACTTTATGACTTCGATAATTCGTGGATTTGATTTTGTATGAAGGAAACTGGAAATGGATGCCAGGCAAAAGATATAGACTGCCTCGTAAATATTGTATAAGCACAAAATTGGTTACCATGATACGCATTTGTTTTCTCTGGGGTTTGTTTATTTTTTTCTAGATACAGCGAAATGGATTAAATTCAGGATAACGCTTCTGCTCAATTTGATCCGAATCCCCTCAAATTTAATGCCTGCCCTGTTTCGATCTGTTTTTTTTTTTCTACGCCATTAATTGTGTTTGGATTTTGCACCAACCGATGTCCCTCGTCCAATACACCCAGCACAGTCTGACATCGCACTGATGAATCTATTTCGTGACGAACCTCCATAAACCGCTCCAAGTGCAATGTCTGCGACTTGGCAGCGAGCTTTTTTTTTTCTTCGCCTGGTCTGGGTCCACCTGTCGTTTGTTTATTTTTTTTTGTTCCTTCGGAAACAACAACCTGTAAACAATCTAAAGCAGCTATTTATTGCACACTCGAGCCCACCTTGCAGCACACGTTTAGAGCCGCGAGCGCCACCGTATGTTTGGTTTATGCAAATTTGAAGGTTCTCCCGTGTCTAGTCGTGCTCGATTCACATGTCTGTACAACAGTCTCAATCAAGTCGATGGGAGAAGTAAGCGAAACAAGAAAGCAGCCTTGAAAAAAAGGTTGACTAGAGAGAAGAAAGCTTAGCGTAAGACACGGATCATGCTCCAACACTTCCCGGAAGTTTTTCCTGTTCCGTTTTTGAAGTAAGGCAAAAATATTCCACCGAAAAGGAATGTATTAGACAGAAGAAATAGGCGGAGAAAGATTATTCCACGCTTTGATTTCCTTGCAACTCATGAATATTAACGGAAAAACAAGGAATTCCATTTGCGTTTATTTTGTCTGCTTGGTGGAAATTCAAGTAATTGTTTCCTGTAAATTGGGTCGTGCATCAGAGAGCTCGCTGTCAGTCTGTCGGAATAATCATGACTTTGGTTTGACAAAGGCAATGTTTGAGTTTGAGAATGAAGGTTAGTAGCATCTGTATTCGAGAATCATCCCAGGATTGATACTAGACCGTACTTGGGTCGGAATACATACTCTCTATGGATTTTTTGCCCTCCATCGCTGAACGTTGGTTTTAGGGGCCTCTCTTAGCGCAGTCAGTAAAGTAAAACTGTTGATGATCTGTTTCGATCGGTGGTGAAGTTCAGGTAATAAAATAAAAAAAAAAATTAACAAAACCGAAGCAAACAAAAAGCTCAAGGGTAACTGATACTTTCAACATCACCTTTGGTAGGTAGTTGATTTTTATCAGCCTGAACGTTTAAAGCTTGCGATTTTTATATTTCTTACGGGTGCTTGGTGGCGCCCTATCAGTGAGTGAAGTAAAAAAAAATCAACCAAGGAATCAACCTCAACCCAGTCCAGCCCAGCTTAGAAGCCAAAGATCAAAAAGATAAGGCACAGGGAGAGGGTCGAATGAAAGAGAAACGAGAGATTGAGTCAAGTAAAGAAATTTAAAGATTTAATTATAAAGCCAGCTTGCCTCGCGTTCTGGCTCCTAGTTTCAGCTCTCAGGGGAAATAAGGGACTAAGCAAATCTGGGCAGTGGAACGCTTAGCTCAGATGATTTAGGTGCATGATGTACGCACACATCTGGCGATGGGATCTCTGTCAGTAAGATAAATCGAGGTGATGTCCCTTTTGAATTAGGAATGAGCAAGGAATTATAATTAAAACATGATTCCGACGGCAGTGCGATCGTGGTGATTTTTAATTCTAGGATTTTAGCAAAGAAGTTGTTTTAACGTTACTGGCAACACTAGGTATGTCTCCTTGAATGGATCCAGCACAAGCCAGAGAACAATGTCGTTCATTGGATTGCTGCTTCTACTGACGATCTCACTGGAAAGGTATTTCAGTCGCAATCGTCTTCATACTTGTGGGAGCACTATCGGATGAGCACGGTTGGTGTCATTTTTTACTTCAAACGTGCTTCGTCAGCCTTCACGGAAGAGAACGTGCAAAGGGCTGTACCCACATTTAAAACAGGCGGCTGCCACGACCATACAACATCGGTGATGAAGAATAATTTCTACATTTCATTCGTGTTGTAATGGCAGGAACATGGGACTCGGCAAGAAACTTTTGGGATCGGTAAAGCAAATTTCATCCGAATTCTATATCAAAGCGATTAATGAGTCCATGAGGATTCACAGAAATAGCGATGCGAAGTTTTTTGATTAACTTTATATGAGTTCAATTATCATTTATAATAACTGTTTCCATGTGGAACTTTTGTGATGATTCAATTTTAAACACATGTGATAAAAAAAACATTGATTTTCTAATAAACAAATATAAAATACCACTTCATAATTTTATTTCAATGCTAAAATTATCAACATGCATAGGTTTGAATTTCAACACCGCAGACAAAAATCAGGCATCCTTTGGTTGTCATATTCTTGGTATGTTGAATCCGTTCAAAATTAAAACTTCTAGTCCATCGTTAGGGTGGTCCTGAACCCTCTTATCTTGAGAAAACGTGCAGCACAGTGCACCATAGTGCCAAGGAAAAGCTTGTTTTAAACCAGTTCTGATTTCACTGTTGTTCCTTTTTATGCAGCCTTAAGGTACCGACAAGTTTGCATCGTCAAAGATGAAGAAATGATCCATGAAAAATTGAACATTGTTCTACGACAAATGCAAACATGACCCATAGACTCCTGGCTTAAGTGTGCATTAGAAAAAAAACGACTAAATGTTCAGATTTTTCAAGCGATTAGTGCCTCCTAGAAGTTGCCGCCTTCATTAAAAAGTACCACAAGGATGACGACGTGGTGTTTTGGCCGGATCTAGCCGTTTGTTTGTTAAAACATCTTGTTCCGTTTTTTTTACCATCCATCCAAAAATAGTCGCTTTTTTAATGCACACATTATGCTATTTCGCTCAGGTATTCTATCTCTTTGCAGCGCTCATCCATACCAACATCAGTTATCAAGATCAAATATAGGTATTCATATATTATTTCATCGTGCTTGGGTTGTTATCCGTCGTCACTAATGATCCGAATTGATAAATGACAAATTTATCTACACCCTAAGACTTAACAACATAGATTTTCATCGTTCGGCCTATGCGACCTGTATCACTCTCGGTTTCCCCTGCCATCAGATACATAGTCTTCGACGTATTCACCTATAATCCAACATTTTTTGTTCCGCGTTTCAGCAACTGCCTGGAACGATCTTCCAACAATGTCCACTTCGTCATCGAAACATATGAACTGGATTTATAGAAAATCCCATCCCACATATAAAAGTCCGCATGTTTCACATTACCTTCTAGCAGGTTGCAGAAAAGACCATAGCCTTTTCGAAATCCATTGCTTGTTTCAAACGAGTTTGATGACACCCCCGCTATCCAAAAAAATAGCCTCTCCATGTAAAATTTCAGACACTAAGATAATGCCAGCAAAAAATTTAGCAATAATTCAACAAAACCGAATATTTATTTCAGTTTAAAAGATTTATGTATCGTATATACAGTAGAAACAGCTGATTGAGATGTAAATCCTTCTTTCTGTAAAATTACCCGCCATCAGATTCCGTGTAGTATCTCAGTTACACTAGCGGTGGTGGTTCTCCATCTTCTCTTGAAATCGTCAATCCCATTGTCGATTCTTAGTTTCAAAAAGTTTTCGATTACCCAGAGCCCAGTATTTTTCTATTGGGCGAAGTTATGGACACTTGGGAGGATTGGCTATTTTTGGATCGTATTTGACCACTTGGCTTTATAGCATTCCTGAACGTATTTAGGGGACCTCCTTTAGCTCAGTCGGTAAAGGCGCAGCTACAAAGCAACACCATGCTGGAGGTGGCTGGGTTCGATTCCCGGTCTGGTCTAGGAATTTTTCGTTAAGGAAAATTTCTCGACTCCCTGGGCATAGCGTATTATTGTACTTGCCACACAATCATACTAATGCAAACATGGTACTTGGCATCGAAAGCTCTTAATTAATAACTGTGGAAGTGCATTTAGAACACTAAGTTGAGAGCAAGCAATAAGGTAATTGTGATAATAAGCTTGAAATGCTAAAGAAGAAGAATAACGGATTTTGCATAGTGACAAGAGGCCAAATCAGGCCAAAACAGAGCTGTAGAGTCGTGGCTTCTTATAAACGGTAGCAACCGTTTTTGCAAACATTCTCTCTCGTACACATCCTTGTTGATAGTGCCAATAGAGCCGAATCTTTTGGATTTTCGACTACTACTACACACTTAGAAATTATGAATGCTACACGAGACGTAATTCATCTTTGTAAAAAGTCCGTGAACGTAAAGAAAGATTTCGTGTAAAATTATGTCTCCTGAAACTGATACATACGCATTTCGACGAAAGATGTGTTTGATTGAATTTATTTTCTCATCTCTTTCAACTCATTCTTATGTGCTAAAGGACGCTTGCATGTGTCGGTCTTAGGGGACATAAATTTACATGATATTTTGGTAGTGTGTACATATGGCCTGCCAAGCCGAATACTTTTTGAGGAATTTAGACACCTTCGAAAAAGTCTACGTTTGTCTCAATAGGGGAGGGGGGAGTAGACCAAAAGTCTACGTAGACCTCTGTTTTTTTTTCTTCCTACAAAACGGATATTCATACATTTGGACGTTACACATGAAGGATTAAAACAATTCAGCGCCAACATTAGATTAGGGGGAATCTGCAAAAGGTCACAAATACAAATTAGGCACTCTTTAAGGAAGAGGAGATTTATCTCTATCCGCTGATATATCAAATTTGAAGGAATTGTATTCAACTTCCGATAAATTAGCAGACAAAGTGTTTGTTTACAAAAGCAGATTCGCCCTAATCAAATGTTAGCGCTGAATTGTTAATTGACCTTGCGTATTATCCTCGTTCAACCCCGAACATTTTCAAATTCTATTTCTGAGCCAAGAAGTTAACGAGCCTCCATGCTTTAATAAAGTTTGGTCACTTATTTGTCTCGCCAAAGTAATTGCAATTGTCAATCAATCGGAGTAAAGGAAACTGTGCTGGTTTGTAAGCTTTCAACATATAGCCTGTTAGTTTGTGCTTGAAATTCAAAACATGCAACGAAAAAATATTGTTGATTAATACACACAGTGGAAAAAGTACCTAATATTAAGTTCAATTCAACCCAGTCGACACTTTTGAGGCGATTTTCATTCCTCGAGTCATTCACTCGCATGTAAACAGAATTACTGACAATCGGGGTTTGTTCTATAATGCGGGTAGTTTTGCGACATGTACTTACTGATGGTTTTTTCTCACCGCCAAATCTAATGCAGCGGGTGGACGGAATTATGGTGGTCGTGGATCCGGATCCGGATTTCAACAATGATACTGAATTTACGCCATTCCTATAGCAACAGTTGATCAAAAAGACACCTATTGAAACTGGTCATTCTGATCCGGTACCGTATGATACCTATTTTCCTTCGGTACCTACACAACTATCTGGTAAGTGTATACAATTTGTATTTACTTTTTGCACCATTGAGTATGTTATTTTCTATTTTCATGTCTAATTTTCAATAAAGGACGTATATGCTCTGATTATGGACTGTACCTTGTGACAAAAGTGAATGCAGAACGTCACCGCAAAAGCATTCATAAGGCAGATATTTCGTCTAAGAAAATAAAACCACTCAAAATTATGCAGTAATGGAACACATTATATGTAAGGTGGACGTGAACTGAACTACGGATGTTCTATGGGTTGAGTCACGTGTCGTCGAAATCAACGGATTTGACATCCAAGAAACAATCCACCAGAACTTCCGCTGATGGACTTTGATAAATGGTTCAAGCAGCCATGGTCTGGGGATCTTTATTTGTTGGATAATCTAACCAAAGAAAAACTAGCAGTATAACATTATTTCTATTTATTTCTTAATCTGAAAAAAACAATCATCGTAACAAAGGGTAAATTCATAGTCCATTTACATCAAAATATAATTATTCGGACTTGTTATATCCGTATGCTCTGATTTTAAGTTTGATGTCATCCATTAAGTTCTGCACAGTGTCCTAAGTCACCTTTCTGGAAGCATTTTCTCATTTTTAAGCAAAATCTTTCTCATTATTTGGCTCTTCTTTAAATTTCCCGAGGTTTCACTTCAGAATGGCCCAATATTTTTCAATTGGACGAAATTCTGGGGTGTTAGGAAGAGTTAGGAAAAGCCTGCAAAACCATGTAATTTTTTGATATCTTCGACAAATTTTTGGCCTTGAAATGATTGTCAGCCTTGCCACGTTATAATGCGGTATAAAACTCATGATCAAAAAGCTGCATGAAGTCTGTTTTGACGTTTGTTTCATCATCCATAACCACGCAGTCAAATTTTATCAGCAATTTGTCGTGCAGCCTACGCGCTTTTGTTTTCGAACAGGTTTCCTGCTTCACGTTCCTGTTTGGGGGTTTGATTACTTTAAAAGACCTATATCCTGCCGCTTTCTTCACTTTTTGATCGAAAGAATACAATGTTTTGACCTTTTTAGCCACATCTCGGATGGAAAGGTTCAAGTTTTGCTTAATCAGCCAAAGCATTGCATCCCGCTGGGATTAGAAGTCGAGTCCGATCGAGAGTCAACTAATCCCGGAAGCGTTTAAAAGCATTACTGACTGTTGAACGAGGGACTCCGAGTGATTTTGCTATGCCATGATGCAACATAGACGGATTTTCCACACTTTTGTGCAAATGGGGTCGACCCCGGCGTAGAGGTTAGCACCCATACCTCCCACGCCAAAGTCACGCGTTCAAATCTCACCCCCGGACATGTTACGAAAATGCCCAAAAAGGTATTTTTTAGTGACTACAACGGGAGATGAACCAGCCCACTGCTGAAAATCTCAATAAACAAGGAACTAAAAAAAAAACTTTTGTGCAAATTTTTTTTCACGTACTTGTTGTTCTTTTGATTTTATTTTCAATACAATACTTTTGTGACAGCGAACCATGTGTCAAAACGTTCACACACACAATTACATTGCGTTAGCGGCATTGATTATATCTTTATATTGACAAAAATGAAGATATGGTTAATAAACCAGGGCTAGATTTTGCTGTGCGCATTCTTTAATTCTTTTTTATTTTTGCAATTTCGACGAAATAAAATAAAAATGAATATCAAAATAAACTGATTGTTTAAACTTTATTTATTAATGCGTTCTTCAAACATATTGTAGAACATATTCCACAAATTTAAAAAAAAATTATAAGGTCTACGTAGACTATAGGAGGGGGAGGGGTGGTTCTTTGGAAAATTCTACTAAAGTCTACGAGGGAGAGGGGGGGGTTTGAAAATTTCAAATTTCGGTCTACTTGGCTTATGAACAGCCCCTTAGCAATGCTCATGAGTAGAGTCTAAGATCACATAGAAAACTAAATTAGATATTGAGATGTTGCTGTTTTTTACTGTTTTAACTGTTTAAAGATCAAAATTAAGATCAAAACATTATTCCAATAACATTATATCCAAAACAGATGTTGCTATCAGTGAGAGCAGATTTGCTGTAATTTTTTTTCATGCTGATAACAAAATGATAATAACATTTTATATTCTGCTTTCAATCTAATCTTATTCTGATTTCCAATTAATGTTGATATCAAAATTTGTGTTTGCATTACTATCCTTATGATGTTAGACTTAACTCAGGTCCACAATCCATCTTAGTCTTGATCAGTCTTGTCAATTTCCCGGGAAAATCGTTCTTATCTACAATATTTCAGAGCTCTTTACGATCAGTGGCTTAGAACTGTTTTATTAAAATTTGTCCTGTAAAAATATGTTCTGAGTAAGTTCAAAATATATATTCAAAAAAATAATTAAAATAAACTTTATAAGAATCAAAAAAATAGGTAATCAGTTTACCGATATTGAGTTCACTACACTAAACTATAAATTTTGTTTAAATTATCTAGAAAAGTTTGTACGAATTACCAATAATCTAGGTTTTCTTCATAAATCGTAAGATAGATATACTGAAATGAATTTATTTACTCAAATTTGGACGAAAATATGATGAGTGATCGAACTGTCATCTTGAAAAAACAAGCGATTCATGGACAGATCGGATCGGGATAGGTCGTTGCTGGTGAATCAGATACGCATCATCCAAAATCAAATTATCGGTCCAACCTAGAACGAGAAACAGAAAAACAGAAAAGTAGAAACAAATGACTAAGAAATCGTTGATTGGTATGTACGAAGTACCGTAAAGGCAGACAGGGAGAAAATTAATTAATTGTTTATTCAGTGAACGCTGGATGACAAGGTATTCATCAATGAAGGCAGTGAAGTGAATAGGGTTCAAATGATTATTTACCGGTTTTCCTGGATTCCGATTTGCCTATTCAACGAAACTCTTTATTATGCATTTTCGCAATGTAGTCAAGGGATTATTTTTTAATCTTTTCGCAGAAAGCTAGAATCGCTTGTCGATTATGTCACTAAAGATCACCATCATCAACATCAAGGACCTGAACGGGTTAAACAAGAATGTAATCAACGTTTTTACCAGTGCTGGTTCCCGGATCTTCCAGTGCGTCAATTTTCCTCCAAATTGGAATGGATCGGCAAGTTCAAGATGACCATAAGGTATAACCAGCTGAAGCATAGAATAGGACCCGCTTGAAAGCCTCAGACAACTTAGAAATTTGTCCAGCAGAAATCGGTCAATAGTAAGGTGCTCAGTCCAACGACTTTAAAGGTGGTTTCCATCACAAAAAAGCTGGCACCCGATGGCCTCGGCTCCAGAGGAAATTGAAGATAAGATTGCTCAGCATTATTTATTTAATTGGTTTGATTATTTGGTGCTGGTGCGGAATTGCGATGAGTATCTGGTTAAGGATAGTAGTTTTCGCAGTGTTAGTTTTGGCAGATTTTTATAAAAAAAAAATGCATTCAAAGTGCAGTCGTTGTTTCTGTCCAACTTGTGAGGGATTGTCTCCTGAAAGCGCGTGCATTTTGCATTCAATCACCCGCTGTGGCTCTGTTCGCATTTGTTGTTTGAAGCTCGCACAGGATATCATATTTCAGAGAGCAACATAACATAACATAACATCCGTACTGCAATAAAAAGTGTCCGGGCAGTCTACAATTCTGGGTGAGGTAGAAATTTTTCGAATTTTTTTTTATTATGAATTTGTATTATATTTATATAATTTATTGAATTTATGAATTTGAATGCATATATTTATATTAATATGCATTGCAATGCATACATTTTATTTGTGCCTTGGGATACATATATTTATACAAATATGCATTGCAATGCATATATTTAAAGTGTGCATTGGAATGCATAAATTTGATAAATGCATAGGAATGCATATATTTGATTTATTCTTTAATATACATTATTTCAATATACAAACCAAGTTTATTCATTCCAATGACTGGATAGATCAAATATGGTTTCAGAATAGAATTTATGCTTTTTAGTATAATTTTGTGTGTGTTTGTGTACCTTCGTAATTAATGCAACTGTCAAACGCATGAAGCATATGTTGACACAGAAAGAACATCCGTGCATTGTACGAAAACTATACCGCGAGCTACGAATATTTTGTTACAAAAAAAAAAACTTTTATCTGGGGATTGCCTGACAGATCTACTCCGTATATATTTTTTTAGTTCCTTGATTATCGAGATTTTCGGCCCTGGGCTGGTTCATCTCCCGTCGTAATCATTCAAATACCTCTTGGGTATTTGCGTAACTTGTCCGAGGGTGAGATTCGAATTCGAGACTTTGGCGTGACAGGTATGGATGTTAACCTCTGCGCCGGGGTCGCCTCCAGATCTACTATATCGGTTCAAAATGTATTTGAAAAAAAAAAAACGCAACCAAGTGGATTTGTCCAGCGTTTTATTTTTTTAATGTTTCTGACATGGGATTCGATCCTGTATTTTTGGAAAGAGCTGCTACTGAATCCATGGTTGATCTCACTTGGCCATGGTGTCTCTTGAGAAAATATTTGAACAATGAGTAGGAAGTTTTAACTATCCACAGCGCTTTAATTTCTCTTTTGAGATAAACACATTATTCATTCCGTGAATTATACAAAAAGGTGTAATGAAAGCATTCTACCAGATAAACAATATTAATGTTTTATAAAAAATGGAAGACATTTATTCTATAAACCAAATTAATTATTACGAAACGAGTGAAAGCTAATTTACGAAAATAAATTTTCGGTGCACGCATGAGAACATGTTGTCCTTAATTTTTCTGTTGAAGATATGACACAAAAATTGGTGAATTTCCAGGGTAATGGATTCACCTGTGTATCTACTTCCATTTACTTTTAATCTGACTTCGTTTGGTTTCTGACAGATTTCGATGAAATTCACCTAAGTATAGCCATTCTTATCTTAGCTTGTGTAGGACGTTCACATCAAAGTTTGAAGATACAATAAATATTTTTGATAAACAACAATTATTATCTCGTTAATAACGTTGTTTGGCTCATACAAGGTAATTATATTTTTAGCGTTATGACAGTTGGAAAAATCTGACCAGAATGATTTAGACGCATGGTTTCCCAAGAGCATTTCTTATTGAGGTATTCTTGTCGATAAATCTCAGCGTTTACGATAAACTTTGTTACGAAAATCTGAAATCTTACCCCACATGAGCATATTGCTTGCCAGACTAGATATTTTTCAGGAAATTTAGTTTTATACTTCCCTTTGAGATGTTCAAGGGCATCTTTCCGGCTAGCAGCTGAGAAAATATTTCTTTCCGAGAGGTATTTGAACTTTTTGCAGTAGTATATTTCATCATCCATGACAACGCAATAGAAATTTGTGAGAAGTTGTTCATAGAGCTTTCTGGAGCGTTTTCTCACCGATTTTTGTTTCACGTTACGATCCAGCCATAGATTTCACTTTTTGCACAGACACTTTTTGACGTTTGAACTTTTTTCGTAACTGCTCGTGTTGACACCTTCAGGTTTGCATGGTAAGCAGCAATGGCCCTTTTCTCTTTTCTTATGTAGCTTTGTCCATGTTCACCATCACTTCCAGCTTCCTTTCCCACAGCAAGATCCTCTTTTTAACGTTTAATCACATCTGCAACAGTTGATTTTGGTATATTTATCGATTTTGCGAAGGAGCAAACAGTAGAATTGGGATTTTTCAAATTATTGAGCAGAGAGATTTTCTGCTTGCCAACAAAGCTGGCATCATCTTGAATGCTGAATGCACTTTTGAAAAATGTTTGTGATATACGTTTTTCTAAGTATTGGCCATGAGCATAGCAAGTTTCATCCCACTTTGTTGTAATTTGAGACAAAGGAACAAGATCAACACTTAGTCCAGTGTCCAGTGTCCAATCTAATCGAAATTGCATTTACGAAAAGACCCAATTTGCTGCTTATAGACCGATACTGCATTCATATTTATCATTTGAAATTTTCACACTCTTCGTTGTTGAAAAGAACAAATGTGTCTTAATAAACTTGTATAGCTAGTTAAATTTCGTTCATGTCGCTTCCAGCTCAATCAATTTATGAGCTACAACTTGACGTGTAGTCACCTTGACATATTAGGCTGAGTCAAGGGACATATACCCTATTATTAGGACATTGCTATTCATTTTTAGTTTCATATTCACTCCTAACAGAACTGTATAAAATTTCCAAAGTTTCAAGCAATATCCACATTAATTTTGACACCTTCAAATGACTGTAACTTTTAAAATATATCAAAGGGGAGTGAGAAATTTGGCAGAGATATAGCTGGCAATCTTTAATGAAAAAGACTATGACTGTGATTTACATTCCATGTTTAGTTTTCAAGATGGCGATGAATGAAAAACCCTTGCGTGAGTGAATTTTGTACGGACGTAAGGCAAATCCTGATTTGTCAATTTGGAAATTCCCAAAAAAAAAAAAAATTATGAAAAATTGTGATTAACCTAATTCCACTGTACATGGTGTGCTAAAATCATTTTTGGAACATTTAACGGTCGAAAGGAATCCGAGAAGTGATAAAAACAATGGATTCCCTGAACGGGAAGGTGAAGAGGATGTTGAAGGAAATTCGAATCTTTCTGTTCGAACGGTGGCCAAATCGCAACGACAAACAGAACTCGACAGCAAAAACATGGGCTCGACGTTTGTACTGCGAATATATGACTAAGTTTTCATGCCTTACGGATTTCAAGCAGCTGGGCTGGTTTTCTATTCTGCTTTAGCCAGAAGTACTACAAGTTAGCATTTCAGGACAAAGAAGACATCAACATTTCTTAAAAATACTTTGTTTGGCAAGCAATTTGCACGTGAAGTAGAAAGAGTAAATCTTTTGTCATTACATGCACAATCAACAAGGAGATTTATCAGAACGAGTGCCTGCAGAAGCAGTACCCTCCAAAAACCACGCAGAAAAATCTTTGCTCTTGCCCGATTTGGCAAAATACCGTTATGCTTATGCTTTTATGATGCTACAAAGCAAATCAAGTGAATATTGTACCAAAATCCGCAAAGTCGCCAAATTGTCTTAAGTTACGTCCAATCTACAGATATCGGAGCTGATGAAGCGGAAGCTTTCTGGATAGAAACAAGCATTCAAAGATATTTCCAACAAATTTGAACAAAGATGTCCACCACAGTTCCTGAAGAAACGCTGATGGACGGAGTTAAGCGCATAGTTCAAAACTTGTATGCAAATAATCAACTACAATAAAAATTTAATCTGAAATTTGTTTTTAACTTAACTTTTGAGGTGTCCGGTTTAATGTGGATACAGACCTTAATTGAAGAATGTTAGACACCATCTGTACCGCAGTAAACAAATGAACAAATTCGAATCGACTTACAATTCTGTTTTCATTACCAATTCCAACAAAAGCTTGAATCATTATAAAACAGCCGTTTAGCTTGTATCGCAAATTGTGAACAAACATTTTACCAGGGATTATGGTCGTTTGAAATTCAAAGAGTTTTATTTGTCAGGTGTCCCCTCTGATGTTTGTATTCTGCCTCTAAATAACTGCTTTACCATATTATGATCAGTTGTTATTACTTCTCTAACCATAACTGAGCTGCTTCAAAAATTCAATTTGATGGAAAGTATAAATCCATAAACTTTTGTTGAAACTTACCCGTAATAATGCGAAGAGAAAATCAATGAATGTAATTGATCGCCTCGCTTAAGCTCTTTTAATTCGGGACGCTAGACATAATTCATTAGCAACAAACTTCAGCAACTGTTATCCGTTTTCTGTGTTTTGCTTGCTTCTACTGAGTGGATGGCTTATCTTCCCGAAGCTGGTAACGCTCGGTTTGCTTCGAAGATTAGTGTATCCCGCTGGAATAATTTCCATAATTTAACGCCACCCAATCTTGTGTACAGTTCTCTGAGGGGAGAGAGTAAGCGAAACGAACCTTTTGTTTCTTTCCAGAGTGAAAAACTGGCAAAAACAGAAAAATTATGCAAACTTATGTTTGCGTTGGGGATGTTACTTATTCTACTGATTATATGTACCTACCGCATTGAATAATTGTCAAATTCTCGTGATTAACCTTAACATTCATTTATTTTTCAATGCAAAATCCATTTGTGTTAGAAACCAAACTAACACTTTGTGTACACAAAGAACAGGTCGCCCTATTTGACGGTACCAGCTTTAATGAACATTCCCACACAAACACACACCGCTGAAGGTTCTAGTTGTAGCTTAGGGTACTGGCCCAAGTAATCAGAAGAAGCAAGCTTTCGAGATAATTACCTTCTCTTTTCGCCCACACAGCACAATTGATAGCAAGTCCTTGCTCTGAAAGCTGAACAATGCTAATCATTGGAATTGCGGATTTATGTTTCGCTTTGTTGCTCTCGTTCGACCCAGCAACGAGATGGATGGTTAAGCTTCTTCGTTTTAGAACGGTTGCAGGTGTAGTTTTTTTTTATGATTATGAGCAGAGTGAGTGAGTGGGTCAATTCGTTTTGATTAACGAGTTGGCGTCGACATGGTTGCTGGGTTGCTGAGTACGTTCTTTAGATTGAGTGTTCATATTTATGGGCAACTCAGCCTCCGGGAGCACACCTTGGTTAAATATTGTAACGAAAAGAAAACTTATGACGATACACCACGCTGTTGAACAATTTTTGGTGCTGATGGATTATACGGTCAGAAATGTGGACATGGACGGATGGTTGTGATGAGATCATTATAGCAGGAAGTAATTATTTTCGGTTTCTAATGAATGATGAATCCATCGTATTGGTAGATTCCAAGCTGACCGAAAAGTACATTTTTCGAACTAAAGGGTGAGTGGATAGTTATTGCGACACTATAGATTGATTAGTAAGTTATCGGCTGTAGCTATCGAAATGAAACCAATTTTTTACAGTAGTTCAGTATATGAATATATTTCAGCTTACTTAACGGGTGGCTACCAAATAACGGGAATGACTTCAATACTTTTCTATCGGAACAATAATGCTCTCAGAGAAATTTCACCTTATGAGAATGAATTCTTACAATGTTCAGAAAATTGTCACATAAACACTCATACTTTCACCCTGTCCTTCGGTTTGGAAAGGAGTACGGGCGCGTTCTGCCGGCTTGGTCACGGTAGACTTCGTGTGCAAATAGGCTGCCACATCAACGTTCAAAAGTACCTGAACAAAATGAACAGCTTGTAATGATCACTTGAAGATGCGATGGGGGATCATTGCTTTGATATTCCCAAATGTAACACGTAGTTCTTGTCTTCTATAACTTCTATAACTTCTATAACTTAACGTGATGGAATAGAGTAAACGAGTGGAAACTCATCGGGAATGATCTCTCATATGCATCCGCCGAACCATTCTGACAACCATGGCAGTAATCCGGAAGAAGGGTAATGGCTATCCAACGAAGATTATGGATAAGAAGACCTTACGATCGTTGCGCACTATGTTTAACAACAAGGATTTGGTGAGCCAACAAGTTCAATTGTTTGAAGTCGTACATCGGTAAGACTCTGAAAAAAAAGTCATAGTATGTCGAAAGTAAACCAGATCCCCAGAGTACACGAACGAACAAATCAAAAGTATGGAATCTCTGTGCCGCTCAGTGACGACGAAAGCTTCTTCCCTCTGTACAAGTCCCAGATGTCCGGAAACGACTGTTTCTACCCCAAGGACAAATCTACAATTCCTTCGAAGGTTAAGTACAAATTCACGCACAAGTTCAAACAAAAAGTTATGCTATATATCGCAATTTCCGATAAAGTAATTTTTGAGCCGTGGTTCAAAGCAAGTGGCTTGGCCATCAACCAGCCATCAAAGTCTACCATACAGAGTGTTTTCAGAAATTCTTCATCTCGTTCCTTAAGAAACATCACTTGGATGGAGACTACGTGTTTTGTCCGGACAAGGCATCATCACACTAAGCGAAGAAGACGCTAACGTCCCTGTCGAGCCAGAATATACCATTTGTGCTAAAAGAACGTCGGTATTTGGAAGGCCAAGGACAGGAAGCAACTCATCAACTGGATCAGAAGCAGCATCTGGAAAACTGATGAGCAACCGTCCAGTGGTCATGTGCTACCATCAGGACTAACCAAGCAACACCAAGCCGTCAATAAGTTGAAGGCTTGGTATTGCTGCAACTTGATAGTGACCTAATTGAGCCATAATGAAGTTACTTCAACCGTTTTGTAACAAGTGTGCTGCTAGGGTAAGCTGCGCCACATGGAGGACCACGGACAAAATGCTATTATTCATTATGCTAAATTTGAAGACATAGGTCAACCCTTTATATAAAATAAATCAAATTGAGCTGAATTTCTTTGTTGTTTTTTCTCCGAGCCATCCTTTTACTCTCGCTATTTGGTGGCCACCCGTTACGTTGATTAAATTTAATGATAAGTTTGAGTGAAATTCTCGCCATTTGCAATTCACGCTCTCCATCAGACCTTGTACAGTCGTTCTTTGTGCGTTTTTCTCAGTTTTTTGTCACCTTTTCATCATTTCCTTCACCTCTTCTTTGGTTTTCCGAAGTTTGCACTTCATCATGGCCCAATAGATTTCGATCGAACGAAGTTCAGAACAGTTTGGTGAGGTCATGCTTTACGGTACAACATCTACAAGGCCGGAATTGGCATCAATGCATTACGCGAAGGACACGGTAGCCTGGTAAAAAGCCAACAGAGTTGAATCCGTACCCAAGGAGATAAATCTGTCGAACTGTTCCCAGGCAAGGCCTATGGAGGTTTTCTGGCCAATGACAAAGGCATATTTGCGCAAACATTTTAGGGCAGCGGATTCCATCGAAACTTTTGAAAGAGATTGGATAAAAGTATCAAAAATCATTGGTAAAAAAGTCTACTCTTTGGAGTACGATTAAATGGTTCTCGGAAATATCACGTTGAACTGTAGAAGAGTTTTGTGGAAAACATAAAAGTGCAGAAAAACTCAATTTACTTAAAACCCGAGCTCGTATTGTTATTTACAAATCGTGCTTAGACTTAATGGGGCACCTTATAGGGTTTCTGCCTATACGATTGCCCTTGAGGAGAAATCGAGGTCCAGCCAACAGAAAAAAATAGATATTAAATATGTGTAGGTACCAAGCGATCCCCTTTTACCTTTCAACGCCAGTGTTTCTGGACCCCCCCCCCCCCAATCGATCGGAACTATATTATCTCGGGAGCTCGTGGTTCGTAGGGAAAAGATAGGATACAGATGCGGGTGATTGCTCTGTTGTTGATGCCCATCGTTTCTATGAAATACTTCAATCGTCCATCGTTATGATGCAGATGTTGTAGTAATCTTGAGTAATTTGGATTTACCTGTGCTCGCATCTTTGAATGGAAGGTGATGCGTACAATCTACCGGGGAGTGCAGATGGACAGCGAGACAAGGAGAAGGTGAACTAACCACAAAATTGCATAAGTTCAGAACCTTCCATCGTCCATACTTCAAAAATTGATAGACTACGAGCTGAGCACGTCGTAAGAATGTCAGGCGACAGCCCAGTGACAGAGGTTCTCAAAAACGAACCGGCTGGAACAAGAAAAAGAGATGCGAAACGGATAAGTTGAACCGATCAAGTAGAAAGCGATCTTCAGACTCTCCGCAAACTGCGATGTTTGGGAAGTGCAACCATGTACCGTGTGATTTGGAGACGATTTCTGAGTGCAGCAGAAGATATCTAGGTCTCTGTTTGACTGTAAGTTAGTAAGTTAGACTAAAAATATTGTAAGCCAGTTTTTGAGTCTTTTCATCTTTATGGCTTCTTAATTTCCCCTGAAGAAAGATAATCTTGAAGGAATGATAAACACTGAATACCATCGGCGGATCGCTACGCGATCGATCGCGAGATTTTTTTCTGAATATGTGTTCTTCAGGGGCTGTTAAAGTTAGCCCAATTGCGGCAGCAGGTGATAAACGATACTCTTTGACATACTGCAAAATTTGAAGAACGCCATCTATGAGCACCGGAAGTTGTGCCTACAGCATGACCGGAAGTGCGATTAGAATTCAATGAAGGATTCTTATTGAACAAGTTTAACCAGATTGAGTAGTGCTTCTTCCAACTTCGCTGTTGACAGTAATCAAGATCTTTTAAACACTGGACTTTGTTTTCCTGTGCCACAGCAGAATCTTTGTATGAAGGTGACAAGCCGAATAAGACTAGTGAGAGATGGTTTTATTGTAAATATGGTGCTTTAGGTGAGTGCAGATATAACACCGCATGTTTAACCTGGTGCTGCACAGTATCTAAAAGATTTAGATGAGTGAATAAGATCGGGTACAACCCGGTTGGATTGCTGCAGCCGTAAATAGTAAGCGTGAATAGAGATGCAAGCGTCGGATTGCTCTAAGATACTACGCGGAACACTTAGATAGGTCAAAAGTAGCAGTATCATTTGCAGAATCTTCTCACCGTGGAACGGTGAACGAGTCGAGAACTTCAAGGTAAGTCCGAAAGGAATTCCTGACCTGTCAGTATGTGGATTATCCCAGCAGCTTTGGCTTTCCAAAACTCTTGAATGTACACCTTCGATCTCAGCATGACTGACCCCAAAAAACTAGGGGAGTCGAATAAGCGTGCTGCTGCCGAAGTTACCAATTGTTCGGTTCTTACTGCGTCGTAAAACTACCAGCTCAATAAATAGTCATTTCGACTAAGTTTGATTCCTATGCTGATAACTCGTTTCAATATCTGGTTTTTAAAATAAGTTGTTTAATGAAATTGTTGTCCTCTATCAATCGTACCAATTTGACGAACAACATATTGCTCTAATTCTACAACTGAGGCATTTATTCAAAATTGAATATCATTTGAACAAACATTGAGCATACGCCAATTATATTACAGTTAGGGCTATGAACTGTTTTACAAAATTGTGGAATTATTCAAGCACTAAAAATTCATCATACGACATATTCTTAAATTCAGTTTCTGAAACCAGTTACCAGTAAAGGAATCAAACTGAGTTAAAACTACTTTTAGCAACATTTTTTACCACATTTACCTCAAAGTTTTCCCCAGCAATGATGATGAACTGAGTTTTGGAATGGAATGTTTTGGAAAAATGCCGGACTGTTAAGATCCCACTTGTTCAGCTTGAATGCAGCAAATTACTGGAGGTCGATTCCATCTCCTTCGGAAACCTCTTTACTTACCAAGTTGTCAATGTTATTCAAATTGATCAGCATGGGCTAAGCCATGGAAATCAAGAGGAGGCCTTATTGTTTTGATGTAAGTGGTGTCTGTAACTTCTGAAGTGATGACCGAAATATCATGAATGTGTTACAGATAACCTCAATAATCAAGTTATTTCTAGGCTTAAGCCAAAATTCCAACTGAATTACTTCACGGAAAAACGAAAGACAAGCCTCTAAAAATGACCATTTTGTACGAAAATTGTCTTATTATATTTTTCGTAAATGTAGTAAAAACGTTGGAAAAACCGCAATCGTAACACGGTGCTAATTGTGGTGCAGGTCAGATACCATTTTGGAAACAAATTGTACCTTCCAAGTTGTCAATGTGAATTTTTTTCGTTAGGTGATGCACTGTCTATATCTACCTGGTTCCGTGTACTGGAAATTTCGTCATCTGCCGCAGCCAGCGGTTACCAGTTCAAGTTAAACTAGAATGTGGCTTTTACTCCCAGAGAGGGTTATAGGCCCGTAGAACGGCGCTGGTGGTAGAAGATTTTTCCATGGAGTCGTGTTGCTTGATAGTGCAGCACAAAGTGGGAGGTAAACTCCTTCTAAAGCTAAATATCACCACGAGACCGATAGCGAACAAGTACCTTGAGGGAAAGTTGAAAAGCACTCTGAATTGAGAGTCAAAAAGTACGTGAAACTGCCCAGGACATTCACCTGGGGGACACTTGTCTCCCGCGCTACACGAGGACATTGCGATCCATTACGAAACAGCTTCTGCATCGCAAGACGCAAGGTCGCCCGACAGTTGCCCCTTGGTGCCGGTTGGTAGGACATTTGCCCGAGATTGATGTCCTCTTTTACACTTATGGCCCGAAGCGTAATGTGCGTCCTTTACAATTAGGTGTCGGTGAAAGCCTCCTTCACCGTAGCGTGCACTGGCGTTCCTTGACTCGCCAACCAAAAGGGGTTTTAAACAAACGGACAGAAAAGGTCCTAAATTGTCGTAACTTCACACGAATAATTCCGTAAAACTGGACACTTCTGGTCTACACGCTCGCCTGTAACTAAGTCAACGATCCCTGTTCACCGAGCATCCAAGAACGTTATTAACGTTTCTTTAAACTGTACGTCTGCTGTAGACATTTTAGTTCATTCGAGACGGCTGCCCCGTGATTCATTAGATTCATTATATTAACGTCTCTTTAAACTGTAAAGAGACGTTAATATAATGAATCTAATGAATCACGGGGCAGCCGTCTCGAATGAAACTAAAATGTCTACAGCAGACGTACAGTTTAAAGAAACGTTAATAACGTACTTGGATGCTCGGTGAACAGGGATCGCTGCCCCGTGAGTTTCTCCGCTACTGTAGGTACTTCAGGTAAATTTACCTGAATGCTCACATGATGCACATTAAAAAAAAAATCATTGTAACAGAACGGTTACAACATTCTCCATATTATATAGGCAGTTTCTGCTGCATCTTCTCTTAATCAGCGACAAAGCGAGCCATTCAAAATCGCAGAACAATATTATATGGCTCCGATTGACTGACCTCAGTAGTGTCAATAAGTGAGACGCCAGTGTAACGAAGTATCAAAGACAACGTGGAGCAGTGCGAACAATGCAGCTTGTTTGCGACAATATTCTGCAAAAGTACATCAAATAGTAAGATGTGAGTCATGGCAACGGAAAAAAATCGGTTTCATACAATCTACAATTTATCGTGCCAAAAATGGTTCGAAGCACGTCTGACTATCGATCGTTAGATGGAAATAAAAGTTGACAATATAATGTTAAGGATCACAAACGGGTAGCTGGGGAATGATAAACTGGAAACAGAACTCTTGGGTCCGAGATGATAAATCTAAGTAAAAGTGAAGTCCAGAAGACAAAAAAAAAATGAGCTGGCTCCAAGAACGTTCGTTTAAGATTAAAAAATAAAGAGCAACGAAACAGGACGCAAGCAAAAAGCATAAAGCTGGATGTTATGTTCTTCAATGTTAACGGAATCCCCCCTTTGAATCATGGAATAAGAGACATTTGAGAAACCGGATTACAATCAGGTTACGGAAAACCAATATGTCACTACTAAAAAATGTTGTATTTTCGAGGAAGCAGTAATTGTTTATTATTTGTTTTTGTTGGTTTTTATCGGTGACGTAGAAAATTAAAACAGCTTTATATTTGCGTAACGCGTTTCGGCCTACTTTTCTTCAGCCATCATCAGACGCCTAGAACAATTCTTTATTATTTTAAGTCTACTTTACAGAATATTTGTCACTTACAGAATGCTGGTTGCTACCTCACTACTTGTTACGTCAAACTATACTAGTATTTTTCCCCCATCTAACCCCCTTTTTAAACAAGTTATGGTGCGCTCCCCACCCATCATTTACGTCATCGTGTTTTGTCTTCGTGTTTCGTCATTGGTGTCGTTCATTCCATCGCTCTCTCGTGTGCGTGGTTCACTACGTAGTCGAGCCAATAGTCCATTGTACGTAGAGTTGAAGTTGCCACATTCACGTTGTAGATTCACTGTCTGTTTTTCTCCCTGCTTCTTAATGTGGAATACCTCCGCGATCATCCTTACTCCCGGGTTCTCGATCCGTTCCAGTACAGTAGTTTTTTTGTAGTTGAATATGTGTCCTTCCTCCATCGTGTGAACGGCTAAGCCTGATCTTGGATTCCTTTTTTTGGCATCGTTTTTGTGTTCCGCAATCCTCACTTCCAGCATACGTTTCGTCTGTCCTATGTATACTTTGCCATCGTCGGTACCACACGGTATCGAGTATACCACGTTCTTCTGTTTTCCTGGTGGAATTGGGTCTTTCATTTTGCTGAATATTTTGTGTTTTATTTTGTTTTGTGGTCGAGAAGCTAGGATTATATTATTGTTATGCAATATTTTCCGTAGCTTTTCACTCAGGCATGGTACGTACGGCGTTGAAACATATTTCATAGATTGATCGGGTACACGTTCTGGCTCCAGTGTATTGTAGAGTTTATGCACGCGTTGTTTTTTAACTCTGTTTACGAACCATCGTGGGTAGTTGTTTGTTGTTAAGATGTCCGTTGCTTGTTTTAGTGCCTCTTCACGTTTGCTTCCCTCTGTTAGCTTAATTGCACGATCGATTAAGGCAATTGCCGTATTTTGTTTATGTTGAAATGGGCTCTTTGAGGCGAAATCTAAGTATCTTCCCGTAGGCTGTTTTGGTAACCACGTCGTTGTGATACTGTTGTTTTCGCGTTCCAACATCAAGTCGAGAAATTTAATTTTCCCACCCATTTCATCTTCGATCGTGAATTTCAGTCGTTCATGAAAACTATTAAACATGCTGGCGATCGTCTGAATATGTTCCATTTTCGCTACACACAAACAGTCGTCTACATAGCGTTTGTAAACCTTCATGTATACTTGCTTTACTTCCAGTCTTGACATGCATTCCTGTTCCAGTTTTTCCATGACGACATTAGCTATCACTGGTGAAAGTGGTGATCCCATCGGGACGCCAAACGTCTGTCCATACACCGTGCCTTGGTAAACGAAAAATGTTGAGTCGAGGACCACCTTCACTGCCTTTACGAAACTATTCATGTCGATGTTCGTGTGTAGTTCCACTTCAGGCCACCTTTCAACCAAACACTCAATAGCGAAGTCCACCGGTACATTTGTGTACAGAGACACCACATCCAACGAGAACATAACCTCTCCTTCGCTCGTCTGAGTTCCTGTTATTTCTTTCGCAAAGTCGAAGCTGTTCCGTACGTGAGACTTTGTGTTTCCTACAACGTTACCTAGTATGTCGGATAGATACCTGGCCATGTTGTATGTTGCAGATCCAATCGTCGATACTACTGGTCTTAGCGGTCTATTGTTTTTGTGTATCTTTGGTAAACCATATATCCGTGGTGGGTTGCAGCTCGACTCTTTCAGTTTCCTTTGTGTATGGAAGTCGATGTATCCTTGTGTGTGCCATTCATCGATAAAACGATTTATTGTTTTTAGAATCTTGTTGGTTGGATTCGTTGTTAACTTCTTGTACGTACTTCCATCGTCGAGAAGGTCGCGCATTTTGTTGTGGTATTCTTCGGTTGCTAAGATGACTGTTTTACTTCCTTTGTCAGCTTTCGTGACTACCAGGTTCGGATTCTCCTTTAGGAATTTTTGACTTAACCGGACATCTTTTTGGATCCACTCATCTGGCAGGTGGCGCGGTTGTCGATGATAATTGATGTGGTTAATCATCGCGTTGGATATTTCCGATCTGATTTCATCCGCGTTCTCCTTGTTCTGGATGGTTTTCTCGATGCTTGCCACTAACTCGATGTACGGGATGTCCTTTCTGTCTTCTATGTTGAAGTTTGGGCCCAACATGAGAGTCCGTTCAACATAATCTGGAATAGCCGTGTTCGTCGTGTTCTCGATCCATTCAGCTTCAGTGTTCATTTCCATTACTCTCGACGTTTTCATTTTGGATATTTTTCGCAATTCTCTTTCTTTGACTTGATGAAAGATGGTGGTTGTCTTTCTATTCACCATCTCCCTTATTCTCTGTGTTTCTTCTTGCTCGAATCTTTCCTCCATCTTTCGGTCCATGTTTTGTTTCATTTCCCTCAGATGCGCCATTGTTCGTTTGGTGTCCGAAATCATCAAACTGAGAAGTCTGATTCTGTGTTTGAACATTATCTTTGTCAGATCTCGTTTCGATATTTCATTATCTAATGTAATATCATTCTTGATTTTTAGAAATGACGGAATCACCTTGCATTTTCTGCAGCTTAGAAGAAATTTTATTCTGTTGTTTGCTTTCGCTAAACTTGTCGACACCTTCAAGAAGCGCCATATTGAGCGCTTGCTGTCACCTCCATATTTGGTTGCAATTTCATTTACTAACAACATTTTCTTGTGCCAAATTTCGTTTAATAACTGGATTTAATCACCGTGAACGTGTACTATTTGTTTTTGTTGGTTTTTATCGGTGACGTAGAAAATTAAAACAGCTTTATATTTGCGTAACGCGTTTCGGCCTACTTTTCTTCAGCCATCATCAGACGCCTAGAACAATTCTTTATTATTTTAAGTCTACTTTACAGAATATTTGTCACTTACAGAATGCTGGTTGCTACCTCACTACTTGTTACGTCAAACTATACTAGTATTTTTCTACGTCACCGATAAAAACCAACAAAAACAAATATTACACGTTCACGGTGATTAAATCCAGTTATTAGTAATTGTTTATGTTTACCAAGCCATTCATAATTTTGCAAGTGAAAGAATACCATAAATGAACAGGTAAATGTGAAAGATTGTGTCTCAAAGTAACTTTTTCAATATCTGATGTCACAAAGTGGTCCTACTATTGTCTGGACGGATTTGGCTTCACGATAATACACAAAGGGCATACTGGCAAATGGTGTCAATTTCGTACCGAAATATCTCCAGCCCCCGGAGCTGCGACCTTTGGAGATAAATTGAGCCATTACGGAGCAAAATCGATGGAAACATGGAATTAAAACTAAAAGTGAGGACCCGAGCCGAAACGAATACATCGATTACTGAACTTAATATTCAAGAGCGTTGCTTATCTAGCTACCTAGGATAAAACCATAATAATGTTCCCAAGATCCCAAAACCAAATTGAGGTAAAAAAATACCAAATGAGTACCTCTCAGGAGTTTTCAACTATTCTAAAAATATTTTCTATGCAATTGGTTAATTTTTAACCTTCTATGCAGCGTTCATAAAAACCTATTTTAGTAATCTTTTTCAGAATGTGTGAAAAGTCACGTCCATTCTGAAGCTACTTTCACATACTACTAATAAGCCCCGTATGTAAGAATTACTGACATGATTTGGGTAAGGGTACTGCAACAAACTTCCAGATTTGGAATTTAAAAATTCAAGTATTATAGTATTATTTCGAAGTTGGTATTTGGGGAGATCTGTCTGATAATTTAACATTAATTAACATTGTATTGGAGGGTGTGATTCGAAGAGCTGGGTGGCACGATGTCTGTCCAACTTGTTGGCTTTGCCGACGACGTTGATATCGTAGCACGTAGCTTTGAGACGATGGCGGAAATGTTCATCAGACTTAAGGCTGAAGCTGGTAGGATTGGGCTTGTGATTAATGCGTTGAAAACAAAACACATGAAGGGAAGAGGCTCACGAGAAGACAATGTTAGCCTCATACCACGAGTTCAGATCGACGGTGATGAAATTGTGGTAGTAGACGAATTCGTGTATCTGGGCTCATTGGTGACGGCCGATAACGACACCACCAGAGAAATACAAAGGTGCATTATGGCTGGCAATCGTGCCTACTTTGGACTTCGAAGGACGCTAAGATCGAACAAAGTTCGCCGAACCACAAAGTTGACCATCTACAAGACATTAATTAGACCGGTAGTTCTCTACGGCCACGAAACATGGACATTGCTAGTGGAAGACCAACGCGCCCTTGGAGTCTTTGAACGGAAGGTGCTGCGTACGATCTACGGTGGAGTGCAGATGGAAGACGAAACGTGGAGGAGGCGAATAAACCACGTATTGCATCAGTTGCTGGAAGAACCTTTCATCGTACACATCGCTAAAATCGCTCGACTACGATGGGCTGGGCATGTGGTGAGAATGTCGGAAAACAGTGATGTTAAAATAGTTCTCGAAAACGAACCGACGGGTACAAGAAGAAGAGGCGCGCAACGAGCAAGGTGGATCGATCAAGTAGAAGGCGACCTGTGGACCCTCCACAGACAGCGAGGCTGACGAGGTGCAGCCATGGACCGAATACAGTGGAGACAACTTCTGTGTGCAGCAGAGGTCACACCGGTAAGGTTAATAAGTCTGATTATTAATATGAACCTTCTTTCAAATAATTCTAAATACGATTCCTCAGCAAATACTGTTTAATGCTCTTCTAAATTTTAAGTTATTTTTCCCTATGCAACAGAGTGAAACAACAATTGTTGTATTATATTCTTGTGAAATGGAACTTTTTGTGCTTAAAAAGGTTTGGATTTGGATGAATTAAAACTGAGAATTTGTGGTGATTGGGTATCACAATAAATCAAAATCAAAATAAATACCTGAAAAACGACATCTTACGTTTGTTAAAAATCAGAATTTTTGATGAGCTACTCACAATTTGTTATAGTCATATATTAGGAAAATTTCTCACACTTCTCAGATTTTTTTTAATTCATCACCAACATATAGTCCGAGCGCTAAATATCATTAGGACGATATTGCATTAATCGATTTCTTGTCGTCGATTGTCTTTTCCGTTTACATTTTTTCCAAAACTATAATTTTCGTTGCGCAAGTTTATGCTGCAAGAATCAATCGTCGAACAACATTGAAAAATACTCAGTAAACTGAATCGATTCCTCGTAATAGAAAATCGATGAAAATAAAACCGACCATTGCAGTTCCGTCCTTATGATACTATGCGCGAGAGTTAAATGACTCATTAAAGTCAATAATTCATATGTACTTCCTTATATATTTAATTTATTCAATAAGACGTTTAAATTCCTTGATAGCATTTCGTAAGAACCTTGCAAAAACATGAACCGGCCACTTTCAACGGATTCTTTTCATCATTTTGAATTTTTGAGAAAGCTAGTGTCAAAAACTGGAGCGCCTTCGTATGCTAAATGTTCGCTTCTGCCTTAAAATCATGTGTGTAGCACAGGAAATCGCATGAATCTTTCAAACGGTAAAATTGTTCATTGGCAGCTTGGCCTATGCACAGCCTACCGTTGGAAACAATGTTGTACCCGTCCTCATCAAATAAACATATCGTAATTAAGCACAAAATCTAATGAATCACAAAACCAACCATCTGCAGAATTTCGTTCCGTTGCTGTTGCTACAGTACGCTCCATTTCTTGTCAGAGCTTTTCGTTCAGTTCACTTACTGTGTCATATGTCTGTGTGAATAACATCAGCATATGCGTCTCTTAGATAAATTACCCCGTGTACCTGAGAATGACTCATACGGTATTTGTACAAGATATACTGGTGAATGGAAACATGTTTTCAGAGACTGCCATCTTCGGCTCATTTCGATTTCAAACTGAAACTATGGTAAGCAACACGAAACTACCCACCGGTCGATAATTAAAACCATCACCATTGTTGCCTGTGGGCAATCGAAAGGCAACTTCATTATCTGACTTCCAAATCTGCCGCTGGTTTGTCAACACCCTGCTTTCAAAGAATCGCGCCCAGTCACGACCAGACGACGTCGATTGACGGATGAAGTCAGCAAAGCGTCGTTTTGTTTTTTGTACATACCTGTGCAGTTTGCAAAATTTTATTCGATTTCTTGAATAACTTATTTACTCAAACAAAATTTGAGTCGAAATCAATGGCCGTGTAGTTGCTTTCCTACCTAGCAATAGCTGATAAATATCTCCATTTTTACCTTCTCGTTATTTCTTTTTTGATTGGAACGCTTGCGAAGCAATCTGTTGGCTGAAGTGAGAATAACAAATCAGCTGATTTCATATCGTTTGTCTATTTGATTCAATATTTCTCTAAGGTGGATTTATATCAACATTCGTTTCTGTTGAATCTTGTTGTAAGTTAATATACATTTTTAATGTTTCGATTGTAGAAAGTTTTTTATCAATACATTCACTAACTGAACTGCCGATCGCAAGTTTCATGAACATTATTGTAGTATGTGACCTGACAATAGTACGTATGCTACATATTGCCACAGCGGTGCCCAATATGAACATACTTTAACTTTTACACATTCTTTATCAGTGACGACCGTAAATGACATTGATACACATCTCCATACCTACCCATCAACCTGTGTGTGCTTCTCGTGAGCAGAACATCATTCGTTCTATTCAAAGTTGAGAGGCACACTTGACACAACTAAATTGCTGCAGATCTGTGGCAGATGGTTTGGCATCATAAACAATCAAAGAAGTGGAACACATGAGAAAAAAAATCCCCTTAAAAAGAAGTTCGTCAATATTTCGTCTAGTTCTCTTGTGCCAATATGATCAACAATTTCTTCAGTGGAGATTGGTTTTTCACAAAACCAGCCTTTCATCATTCTAGAAAATCATTAAAACAAATTATTTTAGTGACAAAAAGTTTATTGTTTTTTGACTTCTTTGTTTTCAATACTGGGATACTCGATGCGTGAGCAAAAAAGTTTTCATTTTTAGTTCCTTGATTATCGAGATTTTCAGCTCTGGGCTGGTTCATCTCCCGTCGTAGTCACTCAAATACCTTTTGGGTATTTTCCCAACTTGTCCGGTGGTGAGATTCAAACTTGTTACTTTAGTGTGAGAGGTATGGATTTTAACCTCTACGCCGGGGTCACCCCCAACGGAATTGTGAAGATTACAGGTATGCACAGTTCGATCTTTCCATTAGGAGGAACTGTACGTCACGGCAAGTCCTGCACTGGTGGTGGCTTCCTATTACATCACATCACATCATCAATCAATAATCATCAGATTACGGAGCTGAAGAAAACATTATCTTGATCGAAAAGCAATCAGCATGCTTTTAATAAGTCCCTACAATTGGGAGCTTTGTTCAATGGCTATGAAATTTCCTGAGTCCAATGCTCGTTTCTGAAGGTCTGTTACGATAGATCAGAAGTGAGTAGAGGGATTTACGTATATATTGGCAGTTCTAATTATTGATTACATACAGCCTCATCAAATGTCCCAGGTGCTGAATAAACTGCTTGAAATCCGTCCCGTACCTATCTAATTTTTTATTATTTTCAGTAACAATCCAGTAGATGTCAGATATATTTTGTATATACGCATAATTTTTTTTTGGTATGGACTTACTGCAGTCGCTTCTTACATGGTCAAGTAATTTAAATTGTGTCTTAGAATTCCATGTACATTATTCAAGTTTGAAATTGTGTAAATAGCATTTTTGTTTTAATTATATAATAATTTTTATGTGAGACAAGTAAGACCTTGTAAAGAACGAATACAGTATATGTTTTTCTGTTTTTGATTAGTTTCATATTTGATCAGCTTATAAAAACATACGAGTCCTATATGAATAACAAGCAGTGAAAGGTGAGTTTGAAAGTTTTATTCTTTGAATATGTGATACAACATAGAGACTGGTATGCTTTTGTGGTAAGTTATTTCAATTTTAAACAATTATTTTATTAGGAACAGTAGAAATCTGCAATACCTCCCTTGCGCTGAACTGGCCGGCTTGACGTGCCGCAAGGGCTCAGTAGGGATCAAGACCCGAAGCTAAGAGTCAGTTCCTTTGTGGTTATATCACATTTATTAGCAGAGCAGCACATCGAAATTTTAGGTTCATTATATGCTTTATATCCCATCATTCCTTATATACTATACAATTTCAGATCATCCATGGATATCCCAAGTTTTATAAAATAATTTTAAATCATTTTTTTTTTCTCGTGGCTATGATACATTGTCTAAGCTTTCAGGTTCATGGTACAATTGGAGCAGGACCACAATCTGCAGACATTTAAATAAAAATGAAATTATTATCATTTTATATTATAACATCCATGCATTACATTTTGTATGCTTTTTTATAAGTCATTTCCAGCTTCGCATATATGCATCCCCTTCTCATTTAATTTATTTAAAAAATATATATTATTTAAAATATTTTTTAATAAAAAAAAAAAAATTTATAAAAAAAATTTAAAAAAAAAATATATTATAAAAAAAAAATATAATCCTTCATCTTTACTAAAAAATAATAATTAATTTAAAAATAAACAATTATCAATAATTTATTACCCCCTAACCAAAAATTAATTATTTTTTTCTAACACAAATTATTTTTTTTTTTTTTTTTTTTTTTTTTTTTTTTTTTTTTTTTTTTTTTTTTTTTTTTTATTTTTTTTATTTTTTTTTTTTTTATTTTTTTTTTTTTTATTAAGATTTTTTTGTTCTTCTCCTTAGGGCCCCCAGAGTGCACAACTATGTTTTTTGCTAGAATGAAAGATATGAAGAGAAAGTTGAAAGTTCCGTCAGTGTACGGTAGGCTAGAAATAGAACAGAGGTATTGAAAATTGAGTGAAAGGGCATGGTAAAGTAGTATTCGAACCACAGGCGCTTCATTTGCCTAACATCCCACTATGGGGTAGCTCGAGGAGCAGATCACCCTGCCACCTCGACGAGGCAGGGTGATCTGCTCCTCGAGCTACCCCATAGTGGGATGTTAGGCAAATGAAGCGCCTGTGGTTCGAATACTACTTTACCATGCCCTTTCACTCAATTTTCAATACCTCTGTTCTATTTCTAGCCTACCGTACACTGACGGAACTTTCAACTTTCTCTTCATATCTTTCATTCTAGCAAAAAACATTGCTGTCCACTCTTGGTGCCTCATGGCGATGAGCGAGACATCTCCTTCTACATCATAATCGTTACTCCACGCACGGAGAACACAAACATAACAATTAATGTATTATATAATATAAAAAAAAATCTAATTTTTTTTTTCTTAAACAACCCATAAAAGGCAAAAAAATCTTTTACCCACCTTTATTATGTTCCCCGACTATTATTGTGAAAACAAATTCCAATCTTAGTAGATCTTAATCCAATAGAAACTGCAACAGTGGAAGTCTTCCGATGAGTGGATGTTCAGCTTAGTTACGGATATATGTATTCTACTATAGTTTACTGGCCTGCTGGTATTATTATTTTATATTATAACGTCAGTTTATTATTTTATGTTATGATATTAAGCGATGTGACATAATTGCATTTAAATTCATTTCATTAAAATCACTATTTCCGATGAGACTCACTACATAAATTATTGCAAGGAAACGGAACAGCAAATTTTAGGTTTACTATTCTATTGCTATATAATTTCAGATCATCCATAGGTATCCCAAGTTTTATGAGATAATTTAATATCAATTTTTTTTCTCGCAACTACATTGTCTAACTTTCAGGTCCACAAATGGAAGTGTTATTATCATTCTTTATTCATTCACTATATTATTTGTCATTATAATATTCATTCACTATATTTTTATAATTATAATATTAATTCACAAGATTTTAAATATTGCTATATGACACTGAATATATATTGGGAAAGGAGGGAGCATCAGGGTATCACTCAAGCTGGAATTGGACAATGGAGTGGTATGACAACCGGCGTCTAGGAGAGAACAAACAGTGTCATTTTCTTTATCCTACCGATTCGATTGTGGTGCTGTGAATTCTACTCCAACAGTTTCAGTGAGAGTGACGCGCCCTTCTTAACAAGCCATCCCGTAGAAAGCTTAATGAGTATTGCGAATTGGGTTATTCGATTTGTTGGATCGTATCGTTGGAAGGAGATTCTTATGTTCCCGCGGGTTTCGCGTAAGTGTCTCGCTTACGGGTCCGCCCCACCGTTTTTGGCCCTTCATACAGCGTTACTGTGAATACAACCCGGCAACTCAATTTGATCTTGCTATTAAGTGGAGCTGCATACATGACAAGGTCTTAGAAGGGATGGTGGCTACCTTACATACATACATACAACAGTAGAAATCTGCAATACCTCAGCACATTCACAAGCACAAATAAAATCTTGAATAAATTTGTTATTTGTATCTAAGCTTCAATATAAAATTTGAAATTCCTTACAGTTTATATCTTAAGATTTTTTATAAATCATTTCAGTTTATGCTAAACATGTCCACTGTTCCTATAACAACTATATAACTAGGATTGGAGGGGTAGCCTAGGGCAGTCGAAGGATTTGTTGACTGGACAAGGGTTCGTGGAGTCGTCAGTCCCTAGTCATGTGAAGACACGTGGCCTTCTGGCCGTAGTCTTCCAAAGGTCCTCATTGAGATCGTCTGGCCCTGCTACAACAAGCCATCACGTAGGCTATTTTCTCGGGGCAACCGGCTGAAGATAGTCCTGCAGAGATAGGTATTCCTTGCACTGATGGTGGGTTCTTATCACATCACATCACATCACATTGGGTGTTTTCTCTTGAAAATTTCGGTAGAAGTAGTTTAGAGTGTTTGTTTTGTTGTATTTTTATCCCTGTCAGTTTTTGAAAAAAATGCTTCACCCGAAAAACAACATAGCGGATTGACTTTGGGCAAGCAACTGGAATATCCTCAACTCTCTCATCGGGACATCGGAAAACAACTCGGAATCGTGCAGTCAACGGTGAGTCGTGTGATTAAACGGTACTACAAAACTTTGAGCATCAAACGTAAGAAGAAATGCGGGCAGAATGGATGTTCTATTAGTGATCAGGATCACAAGCGTATCGAAAAGCGTTTAAGCGGAATCCCAATGATTCGACCAGGGATGTGGCCATAAAGTTGAATCTGTTCAAGTCTTTCGTGCAGAGAGCCAAAGACCGGGAAGGATTGCATACGATTGCAGAAGGTTCGAAATCGTGACGAACGACAAAATACGGCCCGGAAACTGTACACCCAGATGCTGACGAAGCCTCATTGTCTCATCATGGATGATAAGACTTACGTACAGGCGGACTTCCGGCAGCTTCCGGGGCTGCTGTTCTTCACCGCCCAGCCCTTTTTTTGTTGTTTTAGAGGAAGTAAGAAAGCAGAAACTTTCAAAGTTGGCCAAAAAATACATGATTTAGCAAGCGATCTGCTCATGTGGCAAACGGAACGGGGAGATCTACCTCAATGAGTGTCTACAGAAGCGTCTGCTTTCACGAGGGCCCTACGATCTTTTGGCTGGATCTAGCTTCGTGTCACTATTCAAAAGATGTCTTGGAGTGGTACAAAGCCAACGGGGTCACTTTCGTACCCAAGGACATGAACTCCCCCAACGCACCGGAACTAAGGCCAATCGAAAAATACTGGGCTATTATGAAACAAGCACTACGGAAGCATCCCAAGGAGGTCAAATATGAGGAAGGCTTGAAGAAAAAGTGGGTTTCCGTACAGAAGAAGCTGCAGGCAGATGTTGTACAGAACCAAATGAACGGAGTTAAGCGTACGGTGCGATTGTACGGTTATGGTATTGAAATTGAATGAAATAAATATGCCAAAAGCTTTCTTATGGGTTATATTTTATTGTCTGAAAGTGTGAAAAGGACCGGTAAACTAGGTAATTTTCTGCAGCGTTTTTTTTCCGCGATGCAATTTGATGTGGGACACGCTTTAATAACTTTATCAATTTTCGATAGATTTTCGAGATTATCAGTTGGAGATTGTCTCGACTCTCTCGTAAATTTTCAAAAATATCATTAATAATTTACTTTGAATTCCCAAACACACCCATCTACAATAATACGTGATAAATAAAATAGCCTCAGCACAACCGTTGCTGTTTCATCATACGATCATTCAAAGCAAACGTCCCTTTCTAGGGCCACCAGATCATAGAAATCAGCAAATCATAGAATTTTCGAACAAACTTTCTTATTTATGCCGATCCAACGACTCATTACTTATCTAACATGTTGAACTAGATAATACATCAAACGGTTTAACATAATCTACGTCAACCGGTCGTATGTTATACATAACCCCAGTGATATTTGTTCCAATCGATCAGTGTTGCCTTTTTTCTAATACAGGCTCTTTAAAAATAATAACATTCATTACAAATTGCTCCGTAGTCCTACGTCACCTTTGCGTACAACCCCATTGGCCTGTCCCTTGTAGTTTTTAAACTGCGTGATGTGATGTGATAAGAAGCCACCACCACTGCAGGACTTGCCATGACGAACGGTTCTTCCCCCTGCAAAGGTAAAACTGTACATACCTGTAATCCTCACTATTCCGTTGTATAAAGGGTCAAAAAACGGTGTTGTGGACCCGTAGGCAGAAGCACTTACACGAAACCCATGTAAAGGATAGAGAATCTCCTTCCATCGAAACGCTCTTATTACAGTACATGATGAGTAAACAATACACATTAGGGTTTCCGTCTGGTGGCTTGTTAAAAATAGGGATAGAAAACTCACTGAAAACTGTCGGAAGACTATAAGACCTTCACTAATCTCGATGTGACGATTTCCATAAAGAATGGCACTATAGTCATCCATGACTTGGGCCAGGTAACATATTTAACATAAGTCCTGGGAAAACTTCAAAAGCATGTTACTTGAAATCAAACAATCGGATTTTAAAATGATCTTCAGGGTATTTTATTCTATTAATAAATTGTAGGAAAATATATATACAGTACGCTCAATGGACCATTATCTTCGATTTTACGCAGTGTACGGCAAACATGTTGAATCAGGTTCTGGGCGGTGTCTATGTCTATTTCTTTCATCTTCCGCTTGATTCGATTAACCAATTGTTGCTCATTGTTAGCTTCCCAGCCATTGTCGTACACCATAAGTTTGAGAACACTCCAAAAATTTCAATTGGACGAGTCGCACGTTAGGTGGATTGTCCTTTTTCGGTACAAATGGTATGTTTTGCTCAGTTAGCCAATCTAATGTTTTTTTCGCGTAATGACAGCTTGCAAGATCCGGCCAAACCATGATTTCGTCGTCAGCGTGATATTTGTTGATGAATTGCTTCAATTTCGGCAAGCATTGGCTGATATACACGTCAGAATTGACAGCTTTGGCCTTGTTTGGGCGTATCAAAGGCGCCGAGATACCCTTCGATGACATGGCTGCCCACACTAACACCTTTGGCTCATATTTCGATATGCTGGCATATTTAACATCGTCTGGTGTTGTTTTAATGTTAGCAGTATAGAAACCATCGTTGCCACTTAATTCGTGGTGCGAAAACGTGAAATAAGATTCATCATCCAAAATTATGCACTTTCCATTTGCAAAATGCTCGCGACGAAGTGCACGGCAGCATTTTGGTATTTTTTCGAGTTGTTGCTGTGTATATTTTGGTGCACGCTGACGTTTCCGATAGATTACGTTATATTTTCTCAAAATCCGATGGACTGTCATGTTTGAAACCTGAAATTTTCGTGCTAATTTGCGTGTTGATTGGCCAACATTGTTTTCAGCGCTTGACAGCAGTTTTTCCGTTGTTCTGGCACTCAATTTTGTTGGGTGACCACTTTTATTTTTATTTTCCGGTTCCTTACCATCACTACAATCTTTCAAAACACGGTATATTGTTGATTTTGATATTGGGTCGTCTTTGAACACGCTCAAAATTTCACTTGTACTAAGCCGTCCAAAAAGGTTGGTGACTTGTGCTCGTAAATCCACCTTGTACGACATTTTTAATGGGAACTACTGCGCAATTTGAGTTTCACAGTTCAGTAGGAACACAGATGAACGTGACAAGTACATTGGTTGACATCTGTGTGTTTGTTAATGCTGTCAAATAAACGCCTGAAAGTATTCCCAGGACTTATGTTACACATGTTAATCCCTCATCCAATCTTCACTTCGTCTGCCACTCAGTATTCTCCCTTGCCCTTTGTAGTGTACGAAATAAAATATATAATAAATGTTTTTATCATATATATCTGATATGCACTGGTTTGTTACTCAGAATCAAAATTAGGTTTGTATTAATATCTCAATAGTCCTGAAAAACAGAGTCCAATCAACAAAGATAAAATTTAAAAAAACGAAATTTGATTTTCTGGGGGCGAACCCGGCGTGGTGGTCCATACCTCTCACGCCAAAGTCACGAGTTCAAATCTTACCCCCGGACGAGTTACAAAAAACACCCAAAGAGGTGTTTGAGTGACTACGACGGGAGATGAACCAGCCCGAGGCTGAAAATCTCAATAATACAGAAACAAAAGAAACAAAAAAAAAATTGTTTTTCGGAAATCAACAGATCCCTAAGACAGATTTTCAAAAGTGCCAATTAAATTTCAATAATAGCCATTTGAGTCATCGGTTCGTTGATTTTTTAAGTGTAGACAAAATCGATGGTCAATTGGAATGGCGGACGAGGGAGATGTGCCACCTCCCAAGGATAAGCGAAGTCAATTTTCTTTTGGTGAGGGGGTCAATATGACCTGTAATGGATTTTGAAAATGCTATATCTTTCTTAAATAAGCATCTAGCAGTTTGGATTTTCAACACTTTCCCTAAATCATACAAAATTACGTTTCTGCATCGAACCTAAATGTTTTTGACATTTCTGAAGGCGTTAGAATAAGGCCTTTCGGATCATATTAACCCGGAATTCAAATTCACATTGCGGAAGGTCATATAAACCAAATTTTAAAGTCCTTTCAGAAAAAATACTAGTTGGAGTCTCAATTTGTAGTTTCCGGTAAGTACTGCCCTTTTTGACCCGATTGACTGCAACGAATCTATGCCGGAGGAGTGCATGTTTTGCCACGATCCATGAGGCCTCGACAGATTCTAATTTTCATCGGAACATGCCTTTCGACGGCTCAAACTTCATGATTTTTCATGAGTAGTCTACTTTTAGCCTGGAAACAGACCAAAGACCATATTAACCAGTCCAGGACTATCCGGATACCTCAGGGAACCGTTTAGGAGGGGACAAATACAGATTTTTGCGGGACCATGCCTTTAGACGGTTCAAACTTCATGATTTTTGTTGAGTAGTATACTTCTTGCCTTGAAATGGATTTGTGATTATATTGGCCATTCGTGGGCAAGCAGTTGATCCGAATAATATTTCAAATATCATTGCTCGGTTTCAATCAGGGATTAGCCATACAGGGTTCAACCATACTTCACCGGTAGAACACAAAGAGTCAGATTTGACGGTAATTTTTATTATCAGTAGTGAATGGGATATTTGGGGTGCGACTAGGGGTGATTTTCGATAAATTATATGCTTTATCAATTATTGTTTTCAAATCCAAACGAAAAATGCTTGGATCTTCAATTGTGTTCCTAATGAATCAAGATTTATTAGAAAATCTGCCAATAAAAAAGTCCTACAGAGAGGGTGGGGTGGTGGGAAAACACCATAATAATGACAATTTTCACTACTTTTTTCTTTCCCCCCCCTTCTATGAGTAACACCCGTGGCGGACCGCCCCACCACGTTACACTACTGCTTATGAGTTAAAATGATAAACAAAGAAAGCTATGTTAATTGGATGTTTTCTTTGATTTTGGAAGCTCATTTCCAGCTCAGAATTTTGGAAGTAACTCCATTACCGTGCCTATTACCAAATTTTACAGATTCCTGTAATTTCGGTATTCAGGTCGGTAATTGAGTTCGTGAGCTTCCACAATCTGCAAAACGGATCCAATTGACTTAACTTTCTTTGTTTATCATTTTTACTCATTTATAAGCATTTATCGCTATTAGTCAACCGTACAAAAACCAAATGACAACATTTTGTTCATGAATAGTTCCACATAGACACTAGCCAAACAAAAAATCAAATCATTTGGGTTGAATAGCGATTGGCGAGAGGAATTGGTTCACTGCCAAATTGGTCCCGCAAAATCATAAAGTTTGAAACGTCAAGAGGCATGTTTCGGCGATAATCCTTTTTTGTTCTGTCCTAAAGGGTTCCCCCGTGCATCCGGAATGATTAATATGATCATTGATCCATTTCAAAGCTAGAAGTTGACTACTCAACAAAAATCATGAAAATTGAGCCGTCGATGGCATGTTTTGATGGAAACCCGTATTTGTACCCTCTTCAATGATTATTCTAGGGCATCCAGATTTTTTGTTTTGTTGCTGTATTATCGAGATTTTTAGCCTCAAGCTGGTTCATCTCCCGTCGTAGTTAATGAAACTTTCATAACTTGTCCGGGAATGGGATTTGAACTTGTGACTTTGGCGTGAGAGGTATGGATGTTAACCACTACCTCGGGGTCGCCCCCTAGAATCCAGATTGTCCCGGAATGGCCAGTATGGTTATTGGTCCATTTCAAGGCTAGAAGTAGACTTTTCGTTATAAATCATGAAGTTGGAGCCGGCGAAAGGCATGTTTCGCATTTGTCTCCTCCGAAAGGGTTCCCCCGGGATATTCAAATTATCCCAGAATGGCAAATATGGCCATTGGTCCATTTCAAGGCTAGAGGTAGACTACTCATGAAAAATAATAAAGTTTGAAATGTCGAAAGGCATGTTTTGGTACTAATCCGTATTTGTTCTTTCTTAAGGGTTATTCCAGCGCATCCGGATTGTCCCGGAATGGCCAATATGGCCCATTTCAAAGCAAGAAGTAGACGACTTATGAATATAATAAAGATTGAGCCGTCGAAAGACATGTTTCGGAGATATTCTGTATTTGTCTCCTCTTAAACGGGTCCCTCGGGGTATCCGGATTGTCCCAAGGCTCCGGATTGTTCAAGGCTAGAAGTAGACTGTTCATGAAAAATCATGGCGGAGATCCCGGAATAACCAATATGGTCATTGGTCCATTTTAAGGCTAGAACTAGACGACTTATGAATATCATGAAGATTGAGCCGTCAAAAGACATGTTTCGGCGATATTCTGAATTTGTCCCCTGCAAAACGGTCCTTCCGGGGTAACTGGATTGTTTCGGGATGTCCAATATTATTGGTCATTGATTATTGGTCAGTTTCAAGGCTAGAAGAAGACTATTCATGAAAAATCATGAAAATTTGTATCTGTCGCCGCTTCACGGATCATGGCAATACATGTCCTCTTTCGGCATAGATTCCTTCTGGTCAATTGAGTCAAAAAAGGCAATACTCTTCAGAAACTGAAACTTGGGACCACAACCGGCATTTTGATTGCAAAGTCTTTAAAATTTGGCCATATAAATCGGGCGATCCACTAGAGATCAAATTTTTACATTGCGGCAGATCCTCCAAATGTATCGCGAATATCAAGTTCCTACGCCCAACCTATTCGTCGGTTTCAAGGCCGCATACGATACTATTGATCGTGAAGAGCTGTGGAAAATTAAAGGTGAGAACAGTTTTCCCGCGAAACTGACTAGACTGATCAAGGCAACTATGGAAGGTGTACAGTGCTGTGTGAAGATATCGGATGGGTTATTGGACTCATTTGAAACACGTAAAGGACTTTAGAAAGTTGATGGTGTTTCCTGCCACCTTTTCAACATTGCGCTAGAAGGTCTTGTGAAACATGCGAGCTTTTACACGCGGAGCACAATTTTCAATAAATCCAGTCAATTCATTTGCTTCGCTGACGACGTGAACATTGTCGAAAAAACGTTTCATACGGTTTCTGAGCAGTAGACCAAGCTAAAACCTACCTACCTCGGATCATTGGTGATATCGGATAACAACTGCAGCAGAGAAATTCAGAAACGCATAATAGCTGGAAGTCATGCTTACTATAGACTTCATAAGATCCTAAGGTCTGGTTAACTTAACCCCCGTACTTAGTGTACCATGAAAAAGACGCTGATAAGACCAGCAGTTCCCTACGGGCACGAAACGAGGACAATCCTCGAGGAGGACCTGCGAGCATTTGGAGTTTTTGAACGACGTGTGCTCAGGACCACCTATGAAGATGTATGTGAATACGAAGAATGAAACACGAGCTGGCGCAACCCAGTATCCAGAAAATCGCCAAAGCTGAAAGGATATAGACTGTTCCAGAAAGTATAAGCACACTTGCAAAATAACAAAAATGTCATATTTTTTTTAGTTTTAATAATTTTATTTGGGAAATCATATTTGTATTTTTGTTTTATGTGATATTTTACTCTCGTTTAGCCAAAATATTTAATCATAGCCAAGACTCCTAACTTTTCCTCGAACATGACCCATTAGCTTCTGCACAGTGGTACTTCGTAAAATTTTGACCACTTTTGTCCAATCTTTTTTAAATTTTTGGATGTCGTCCGTTGGTTTTATGAATATTCGAAGCTTTGCTTTGGTTATAGTCCAAAAAAAGTCTCGGCCAAAACACTACTTGACCTTCGTGCTGCCAGATCATCGGCAATAATCGCTTCTGGAGACATTCCTTAACGTATTTCTGAGTGTTCATCGTCTCCGTTGTGATGTACGGACTAGATGTTTTACCACACTCGCATATTGCCTACCAAACCATAACCTTCTTACCAAATTTTTCGGTAAAAATTGCCTTCTCCGTTTCGGGGATGTCTTTGTCTTCGCTTACAGTATAGAATTGTGGTCCGGGAAGCGTTTTGTAATCTCGTTTCACATACGTTTCATCGTCCATTATTGTACACTCAGAATTTCTACACAATAACGAATCGTAGAGTTTGCGGGCCCGTGGTTTCACGGACGTGGCCTGTTTTGGGTTCCTTTTTGGTTTTTTCTGCTATCGGTATGTTTTTAGCCCAAGTTTTTCTTTGGCACGCATGACGTTACTCGACGAGGTCCCTAGTTTTTTCGCAATATCCCGAAAGGAAGTCGCAGGTTTTCGCTTGTAGGCATCCCCGATCGTTTTATCGATATCCGGACTAACAGGACTGGATTTTCGACCACTCTTCGACGCATCTTCAAAGGTACACTGTTCTCTATATTTTCGAATCGCAGATCGTACCACTCCGACGCTTACACCCTCTTCCTTGGCCAATTTTCTCAAGGAGAGTCCGCTCACAGTGCACCATTTGTGCACGATACTTTTTCGTTGTTCCGGAGTAAGACCGCGCATTTTGATAGGTAACACAAAACTGAGCACTTTCTTGATGATATGTCATTTAGAAATGTGCAAACAAAAGGACGCAGCCAAAACATGTTGAAATATTTCACTATATTCAAAGTGTCCGTTAAAATAAGGCGTGCTTATACTTTCTGGAACAGTCGTTACAATAGGTGGGGGATGTTGTAAGGTTGTCAGACAGCAATCCCGCAATAAAGTTGTTTGCCTCGAATCCAGCCGATACAAGACACAGGGAAGTGCAGCGAGCTAGGTGGTAAGACCAAGTGGAGCAAGACCTTGGATTAGGAAGCTTGAAAAGCCTGGAGACCAGCAGCTCCAAGCAGAGTTTTTTGGAGAAACATTGTGGATCAGCTGTGGTCCTGAAGGGCCAATGAACCAGCAAAAGTAAGTAAGACTTGAGTTTTCAGAGGTATTAGGTTTTGTAATGATTTTTCCAACGATGTGACGCCGAGAAAATACTTATAGCAAGTTAGACTGTACAAAAACTGCCGAAAATACACAAATTACCCTTGTTTTCAGAGAGGATTATTTTGGGCAGGGTAATAAAACATTTATAAAAATGGAAAAAATAGCAATAAAAATATGTGAAATCGCCACTAAATTATTAAACACTGTATCAACGAAAATATAACAATTCGCACTAGAAAAACTTAAAATGGCAATAAAAAATTGATAATTCAGTTTCAAAAATTCAAAAGTGACCGGTAAAACTTTCAAATAAAGCAATGGCAATTAGTATAAACGCAATAATAAGCTGATAGTTTTCCGTCATGATAATAATAATGTCTCCAAATTTTTCAAATCTCGAGGGTGGAAGGTGAAATCATTTTGATGCAAACGGGTTCTGAGAAATTTAATTACTTTGAATACTGTACGAGTCTATTACATTTTTGCCCTTCTTACATAGAAGGATATTGCTTAAAAATCTTATTTTTGATTTGAGGTCCTGAAGGCCAAGTATGGACTCAGCTTTACGAGTACGCAAAATGTCTGTGTGTATAATAAATGTGTGTGTATGAGCTCCTGTTAGCCTACAAAATATGGAGGCTGCTCTGGTCCGGTGGGCATGAAACAAACGCCAAATAGGTTGTATAGTGCCCCATTAAACGCTGTGGAATGTTTTTGGAGTCGGTTAACCGATTCCGGAAATATTTCAAATACGTGATCCGATGAATATGAGTCGGAAGTGTATAATTGGTCTAAATCTCGTTGCATCTAATATACGACACCTTTAATTACAGAATCAAATAGGCCACATTGAGATGTGTTCCAGATACAAGTAGCCAGCTTCTGATACGAATCAAAACTATTCTTGTGCCTCCTCAAATCACATTAAAAATCAAAGAGAAGTCTGGTGGTAGTTATATCAAGTACCCAAATCCATATTGGACAAATACAGATATGTTTCGGGTACTCCAGGAGAAGTGGCCACTTGCACTAAAACTCAGCATGCAGTTTTAGGCAGGCAGTTTTAGTGCACCTCACTTGAAAATTCTCAAAGAAGTACAATTGTGATACATCAAGTGCCCAGGCCCAAGTCACTGCGGACACATCCAGGCTTGTTTCGGCTTGGGAAGTTTTTAGTTTCAAACTTCAACCAAAACCTGTCAAATCAATTGACCAGGACCCACATTGTTTATGTATGGAAACATTATCGGAACCCTCCATGATATGGCCAGTGACCTTGACTCTTATCACACATTGAACTTCGTATGAAGAGTCTGATCTCACCACACATGGGTAAATTCAAGTTTTTGGTGAAGTTAATAAGACTCCCTCCAAATAATATAACGCAGGGTATAATTTTTATGCGATAGCTTGAAAAGAAAAGAAATGCGATAGTTCGAAAATCTTGAAAAATATTAGTGGTCAAATTCTCATTCCATATTTTTGAAAGTAACTAAAACTTTTCATCTGGTCAGCACCTCAAGGTCTCAGTTAAGAATGCACATCTTCTATACGAACATTGCCGATCTTTCAAAACGCCGCTCCCATAGTGCAAAAAGTTGACCCAGTTCTTCCCAAAAAGGAAGGTTGCCTTCTTCTGCACATTCTTTAAGCAAGCAAAGCTGCTGCCAAACGACGATGTAGTGTCGCGTGTTGCTATTTCAAGGGAGGCTTAAACATATGATATGTGCCCGCAGGCAGAAGCTGAAAGGTGAGGGGAGTTTGAAGACTAAACAACGCTATCACGTTGTACGTCATTGTCGTCGTCGGTCGTCGTGAGGGGACAGAATGAAGAAGCCTGACCTACCTTGAAAGGGCACAGCTGTAGTGAGTTTGTCTTCCGTCTTCACCAGGTCACAGCTTATGGGTATTACGGTCGCTCGTATTATTGTAGACTAGTTTTAAATGCAGCTTAACCTTCCGTTTTCAATGGGTTCACTTTGCGTGTTTTTCCTCTTCTTCTTCTTTTTAATAACTACAGCACTGCGTACCACGATCCAAACTATCGGCACATCAACGATGACTGGTTTGTTTTACCGCAGCATTCAGCATCCTTCTGCGCTCACGCGTTCTTCGGGCTCGAACCTAAGTAACCAGTGAACTTCCAAGGCGAGCCACTTTGATTACCCCTTGAAAAAAAACTGCAGCCATTTAATGCCAATTGATCAATTGCACAGCGCCTTCTTTGAATTGGGTTCTCGCCAAGGCTCACACTTGCTTCGTCGCAATTTCTCTTTCTGATTTTAGCTCACACTGACATGCACTGCACCGCACCCAAGAAGGTGTAATGGTTTTGCGATCACGATTATTTTTCACTATTGAGCATTATTCACCCTTTATTCACGATGCCAGTAATAACACGACACTATTCACAGTGTTTGTCACAAAGGAACGGGAATCTATCTCGATTTGACTTCCACTGGTGCCTCGAAAGCAAAGCACTCGCCAGCTGAAAATCATCAGAATACGCAACACTGCGAATCGATTTTTCCCAGTAAACCACTTTTGTGATGTTTCCCAATTGCGACCTGCTTATCGCTTCCGATTCTCTCTGCACGAAAAATTAGATCTGCCGCCACTTAACGCACGCCTATAAATCTTCACTGGCGCTACCGAATTCCAGTTTGAAGATTGTGTTTCCCAGCAATCCGTCTTATATCAGTAGCCTCAAAAAATTGATCTGGAGGCCAATTCAGAATCAAACGATTCCCTCAATAAGACAAAAAACTTTATACACAACACAGCTAATAGCTGCACTATAATGGAAGAGAACACTGGGTTGTCCCGTAGTTTTCCGAAACGTTCCAGCGACCGTTCAGCGAAACGCACGCAAAACCAATGAGCAGAGAGAGCACTGTGCAGTCACCATGAACCGCCTGTTTGCCTGCGGTGTGCTACGAAAAGTCACGCTGATATCGGTCGCGTCCCATTCGTTCCTATGCAGCCCAGCTGAAACCAGCGAGCTGGGAGCTGCTGTGAGCGCAATCCGAGCCATACGACAAGCTCTCCCACCGACCCAATCGCAACCTCTCCGAGCACGTTGCCACCATTAGAGCAACAGCGCACCACAGTCAGTAGTGGTTTGAAGTGTTTACGTTTTGCGAGTCGTTCTGACAGCTGGTTGACTCCCATTCACTCAACGTGAGCTCTATGCTCGCGTGACTCATTCGCTCTGCAAACGACGACGGCGTCGTGGAGCATTGTCAACAGCAGCACCGCATTGGCAGGCGACGGTGGTGGTGCTTGCCTTGGCATTCGATTCAAAACAGAGAGCATAGAATGTGGGAGATTGTGCGAAACGGAGCAACCCACCCTGGAAGCATGACAGCTGAATTGTCTGTTGTCTATGAGGATAGGAAGAAGATGTCAACGGATCTATCCTTAGACCGTGGTCCGTGGTATATTAGTTATCCAGATTGAATGCGAAGGAAGTGGTATAGCATGAAGATTGTTTGATTGAGCCGTTACTAGTAGGGATAGTCGAATAGAATTTTATGAAGCATTTGGCGGTTGAGTTTTTCTCTGCTTCGAAACAACAGAAGAATTGCATTGTGATCCGTATTATCAGAGGACGCCGGGCCTGGGCCGGGCTTGTTTTTTTTAACATTCGTGTAGCTAATTGACAGATTAATCTGTATTTTTTAATGATTCTCGATATCCAAACAATAAGTTAGAATAAATAATGTAATTAACATTCTAGACCTCAAAAAGGGACCTCAATCCACGGCTACATGCGTAAACAAGAAGACTTTAATGGCAGCGTAGATGGCAGCATAATATGCATTATTGGACGATTTTTTAACGCTCGTTCTCCCAGATGTCAGCACTGATAGCTTTTTGTGCGAAGCTTTCGCGTTATGCTTACAAGCTATGTTTTATAACATAAGTAAGCTCGTTTTTCCATACTTTTCAGGTTTTTCGAATGTTTGTGGGAAGCTGTATTTCATTAGCTCTTATAGCATTGGAGATTAAAAATACGATTAGACACGGTTGAATTTATCACAATTTTGGATAACTTTTTTCTTCACGCAAATATGAGTAAATAGCACTCCTACTTGAATAAAACAAATATAGGGTTTTTTTTCCCATTAGGGCGAACCTAACATTGAGAGATTCTCTCCGGTCTCGCACAATTTAATTTGTTACAGCGCCATTGTAAAACTTTCGAGGGATACAGTACACATCAATTAGTACAGATCGAAACACAACAGTGCTGACTAGCATACTTTACAAAAAGTAGAATGAAAAACTTAAAGGCTTATGGACTATGAATGAAAGAGAAGGTGATCGAAGAGAGTCTCTCAATGTTAGATTCGCCCCAATGAAAAAAAAAACCCTAGAAATCTTAGCATCTGAGACAGGAACGAATTAGCAAATTTTATCAAATGATACCCAAATATGCGTGAATTACAATAGACGTGTTCTTCTTAATAATGCGAAAAAAGATTGCTCTACCTCTCAGCAGGTGGATAGTTGTAGTTGTTTGCACTACTGTACGCATGTGGTGCACCAATGGAAACGACGAAATGCAGAATAAAATAATGAGAAAAAGATTTTACCAAGAGGATCCGTGTGATGTTTTTGCAATAAATCGTGTACTTCATAAAAGTTCAAACTATTATTATATTAAACTAATGTTTAAACTAATATTTCTATGAGTCGTTTAAGTGTATTTTTTGAGTTTTGAGTGCGAGTTTTGCCTTGCTGGAAAATTATTTTACGGTCAGAAGACAGTAAACTGAAAAGTTTCTTTAGGCTTTGTTCGGCGAAAACAACATAGACCCACGTGTTTTTTTTTTAACAGAAGGTTTCCTGCAAAAAAAAAAAACGACAATGGCATTAACATCCAGAAAATTCTGCAATATAAATATAGCATCCGTGAACTCTGGAACTGATTTAAGACTAATAATTAAGTTCATCATTTTGAAGCATTCATTCCACTGTTCTCATGTTAATTTAAATTTGAACAAATTTTCTCGAAGTCCTTGTTTTATACAACATCACAATAACTTGCGCTCGTTTCGTAAAGGTTGATTTTTGTACATAGAACAAATGGTTTGTTAATGAACAGCCAATCGCTTGTACTCTTCTATAGTACTCGTACATGTTAATGTTGCTGGAGAGGTAGGCGGAAAACATTTGTTTATTCCGAAATAATAATACAGCAACTTTTCGCTTACTTACTGCTTTTTAACTGGGAGCTCGCTAACTTCAAACTAACAAAAATCAGTATATCACAATTAGCAAGGGGCATGTAAAAGGCATATAAGGTCCGTGGAGGAGTGACAAATTGTTAAATTGTATGAAACTGAGTCGTTATTCGTAATACAAACGGGGTCAAATATTTTGCACAATATGCTTCATCGCAATAACGTATATAATTTAATTTATGTATTGCGCAATTAAATATGCAAACCAAAACCTGATCGGAAGCCCCCTCGAATTTTATTTACATTTGAAATATCAGCCCAGTTACCAATCTGCATCCACTATCTGAACGGTTGCTGTATACCCAAGCAACCAAAAGTTCGAATTTTACTTGAGATGAGAACTCAAAAGTTTACATTTAGTTGAAATTTAGTTCCATGGAACTTTTTTGCTGAATAACAAGCACTTCACGGACAAACAGAACTTAATTTTCTTTAAAGTGTCATTAATATATAAAGGAACTTAAAAGTTTGAGAAAAGTTTTTTCTTGCTATTCAACCCAACCTTCAAGTTCATATGTAGATAGTTGAGAACTTGATTTGAACTTCAAAAACTCTCTTACACAAAGTTCAATAAAACTACTAACCGTACTTTTATTCAGCGCAAAAGTTTACACTACATCTATGTTGAACCACAGAGAACAGACAATGATGTCCATATACCTCTTCTTGAAAAACGTGTGTAAAAGTTAATATGGGCAGCCGGTATAAGAAGCAAGTGCAGCGAAAAACAAACAAAACTTTTCAGGTTATGTTCTAGTCTTTTTATTGATAAACATTTACATGACAGTTATCGCACAACTGCAGCGCCGCCTACCAGGAGCATAACGACATACATTTGAAATGTCGGTTTAAAGTTTTACACAAGTAGCAGACCGAAGATGAACGTCTGTTCTCTGTGGTTGAACTACTTTCCTAATTTTCGAAGTACATGTAAAGTTCTGAGTAAAACTTTAGAAAATGTAAAAATGATTGTTTACATTTGAAGAGTGATCTGGTGTTGTACTTCAAATTTGACAAGATAAAAGAGCAAAAAATGGATTTTTCAAAAATATTAAAAAAGGACAGCTTATTTTATTACCATCGTAAAAAACTGTTAGCTTAATCAGCGGCTGGATAGTCATGAATGAAATGAATATATTTTTTAGCTCAGGAAGCACTAGCACATCGGTCTCACGGTTCCAAGCTTAATCCCAAGTAACTCAAAAAAAAAAAATCATCTCTTCAGAATGAATTTTAATATTTTGTTTTATAAATATATTATAAGTGTTTTTCAAAATATGTCACGTTCTGAGCGGTTTGAATCTTTCATATTTTATAAGATCAATGCGCCAAACCAGTTTTCTCTGACTCTGATTAAGCTAAAAATACTTTTTTCACTGCTGCGAGTGATTTATTCCTTATAGTTGTTAGTAAAAACATCGTTTTATACATTTATAAAACATAAACAGGACAAGATTTTATAGATAGTATAAAACACTGTTGAAATAACATTACATCAACCATGTTTTGCAAAACATATTATGTGACATAAGGATGGATTTGTTGAACAAGATTGTGATTTCATTGCCAACGAAAAGCAAATCGTAGATACTAAGAATAGACTTTTCAATAATTGGAATTGGTATAGTAAAGGAGCTACAAACCTTTCACGCCAAGGACTAGGGTTCAAATCCCATACCTGGCGCTGTTTTATTTTTGTATGAGGTTTTATTTTTCTTCACCTTTTGTTTTATAAGGCTGCACATTTTGTGCACTTTAATATGACGTTCAAATATTAAAGTATGAAATGAAGTTAATTGCAAATTAATTGCATGTATGTGTCATTGAACAGTATTTTCAACTTGTTTATATCAAGCTGTGTTGCTTGGGATGATTCGCCCCTAATAACGTAACTCACACCAATACACCCTCAAATATTCTGTAAAAATAACATAGCGAATCAAAACAAAAACAAAGATACTAGTACCAAAAGGTACTAAAAAGCACAAGAGTGCATGGCAAGGTGCAGACTGCAAGGTGTACTTTGAATCTAGGGGTTCTACAACAGTTAACCAATTTCAAATCGCTAGTTACACATTGATTGTTGGTTAAATGGGATGCGGAAAATGAAGCTGTCACTCAACAAGCTAATTAATATGTAGTTTTTTTTTTTTAATTGAATGCTTTTTTATCCTGCTTTATAGGAAAACAATAGCCTATCACATCCAGAGTCATACAATTTCAATTTCAATTGAAAATCGTCGTGGGACGATGAACTTAACATTCATCCCTTTCAATTGAAACACATTATCTTCTTATGACAGCCACTTCTTAGTCAGATTCAGCAAAACAATCGTCAAACAAATATTTTCGACTAAGCTTTTCATTCATCGGCGTTTATTTTAGCCTCCAGTGTCAAACTAGTATGAAGCAGGACAATACAAATTCATGCAATCCGTGCTTGAATTTCATTTCTGAGGTATTAATTATTTTTAAGACTAGAGTCAGAGCCATCAGATAAAGTAATTATAGCATCGAAAACAATAATCAACCATTTTATGAAATGATAAATGAAATTGCTGATATTGATGTTGATGCCATCCCTGTTGTGTTCACAGCTCCAGCGCAAATGCAACAAATGTAATTTCAATATGTCTCCGCAGTATCAAACAGAAACGCGCTTGCCAAATCGGGAGCTTTTTGTCGAGCAAAGTTACAGAAATGACGAAACTTCTAGCAACACTGGCATGAATGTTTTGTTCGCCAACCACTGCTCGATTGGGGTATGAAATCAAATCAATTTTAACGAAGTTGATTCACGGTCGTTCACCACGTCGTTTGAAGCAAGCTTGAATTTCAATTGAAACTCAATTGACGGTGGTTAGATCGCAAATGAATTTAAGCTTACTCACGTTTGGCAGGAAGTGAATTGGGACTAAATCGGTGAAAGTAAGATTCATCCACTGCGCGAAAGCTAATTGAAGTGGAGTGAAATGAATACAGAAGCGATTCATTTTTTTTTAAAATTTGTTTCTGTATTATCGAGATTTTCAGCCTCGGGCTGGTTCATCTCCCGTCGTAGTAACTCAAACACCTCTTTCGGGTGTTTTTCGTAACTTGTCCGGGGGTGAGATTTGAACTCGTGACTTTGGCGTGAGAGGTATGGATGTTAACCACAACGTCGGGGTCGCCCCCTGAGAAGCGATTCATTTTCATTTTAATGCGTCGACGATGTAGGGCCCTGATCACATCTCAAAATGTTTCAAACGAAAGAGACAAGACATGCATCTCCGTCCGAAGACACTTGACCTGAAGACGATGACAGCGAAATGGAAGATTTTCAGGAAAGTGATGATGACTCATTAGATTATTCATATTCATCATTTGAAATAGATAAATATGATGCTCCATTGGATTAAATGGATTTGAATGAGTGCATTTGGTTTTGGGCCCGCAAAACTAATTAATCACACGAATCCATTAAACTTATATTGGAGATTAACCCTAATGAAAATCAGATTAAATCTACGATCGAATCTATTGAAAAACAACAAATAAAAGAATAGTAGATACTTTAAGCTATATTGTTTTCAACGATATAGTAACATTAAGAATTATTGTTTTCCACCATAGAATCTATTGTTGATGACAATTTTACAATAGAAATGCATGGTTTTTATGTATCTTAACAATAAAACAACCAAGTTTTTCTCGAACAGTTTCAAACAAAAACCATTTATTTTATTGTCTTTTTACTGGTTTTCGCTACAATAGACTTTATTGTCTATGAATTATGCTGATAATAGTGTCGTTTTAGTATACATGAACAGTATAGTTTACAGTTCAACAACAAAACTAATTATAATTTTATGGTTTTGTATTGTAATCCTATTGTAAATTTTTATTCGGGAAAAGGTTCCCCGTTCCGCTTAAGAAGACATCCTGGCAAGCAACTTCCGAAATTTTTAATGTTGCTGGAGGACAATATTGGTGCAAAGGTATTAAGCAGTGTCTGATTGATTTTGTTCGGTAAGACTTAATATAAGTAACTGTACTGAATTATTACCCTTATGGGGTAATCCTATTTTGGCTACTTATTTGAATTACATGGCTATATTCCCAAACACTCAAACTGAGGAGTCGTTACATAGCGTGATTCTAAATTAATCAAAACGATGTAAGATTATAGGGAACAAAAAAGTACTAATGCATGGAATCAACGCTTCGAGTAAAATCATAGCATAAACCACCCCGCCCATATGGCTCACTGGTAAGTATCCCGGTTTTAAAGAGGAGGACTCGAGTTCGAGACTAGCTAGTAAGTAATTATGACAAATTTAATTTAACTAAGAAAATATCATCAAACTAAACTCAATCATCATTTTATTACACACAGCACTCTAAAAATAAATTTGCGGCAGGATTAGAACAAAAACAAGAACAAAACTCTCGAACACAAATGTCTTTTTTTTTGGTTTTGTTGAGTTCGTTTGAGGTACTTTTTAAGCTGAATAGCATTCTCTACAACCTCTTGAACGAACCTTTTGTGAACTTCAAAGTTTTCTTTAGAAGTTGATAAGAATGCTGCTAGCAGCTTAATCATTGAATGCGAACTAGAAAGTTTGGTTAATTATTTAAAAAGTAAGCTGAATAGAATTCTCATCATAATCCTTCGATTAGCTTGTTAAGCCAAAAACACCCTTTTGTCAGAACTTTTGGTTGCTTGGGTAAGCGCTGTCGAAAGTTGTAATTTCTTACTCATTAATCAAGTTACTTTGTTCGAGTCACCTTGGTTGCCGGGTTAAGGCAAACGCCAATGAACACTCGTGTCTGGTTGTCCGACCGCGGTAATCAATATGTTACCTTGTGACTTCATGCCGTCTGAACTCTGACTCTTACCTCCACGAAAAAACCTCCTCGGCGAAAACTAATCGCAATGATAAGATTGTTCTCCTTATGGAGACAATCGAAGGGGAAGAAGGCACGGCCTGGGACCGCCTCGGTGTAGCATCAACTGTCCAACGAACCGGTGGATTGGGTGGAGCTTATTGACAGAGGGTTGTTAGTGTTGACTACAAGGGAACCGCACACACCAAGAGTGTAGGTGTGGGCACCGGTTCCCTTAAAAACACTAGCAACGAAAAGCGTTGCGAGAATGACGGCGTCCGAAAGGGTGTTGTGCCATCCAAGCTATGTCAGACGCCGAAAAATCTGGTTCTGGCCCTGATGAGAAAAAGCAGTCTAATCTGGGAGGTCACCCGCCTAGAAGAAAGTCCCAAGCTAAAAGAAAAATACAATTCCCAGGCAGAGAGGGATCGTATCGTACGAACTCGAACGAGAATCTTCGAACGAGACCACTCTATCTAGTGAGAATGACGATAGTGCTCCAGCTGGGCCTCTTACACGCCGTAAGAGGAAGCAAATTGTTGAAATTTTGGACGCTACTAGGAGGAAAAAAAAGTCGTTGGATGGCATATCTGCCAGAGTTTGTGCCTGAAGCCTCGGCGACGGATCGTGAAAGCGATGCTGTTACCATCGTACATTTTACTGCATTGCACTGCACTCGCCACTGAACATTTTACTGCACTGGAACGCGCACGGGTTGAGATCAAAGCTATCCGAGATTCAACTCTAGGCAAGTAGGCTAAACCCTTGCATTATGGCCAAGAAACTATGATTCAGGTAACCGACTTACCTCCCGGCTTCTTCGGGGTAAGTACACATGGTATATCCATTTGTACTAACCCCGAAGAGAACGCCTACATCCACGGTTGTCGGCTGGCTGTTAGATAAGATATACCGCAGAGCGTAGTACAACTGGATACTGACTTGGAGGTCACTGCTGTAAACATACATTTTCCTATGAAGCTTACGGTAGTAAACTTATACATGGCTCCGAGGTGTAGGGTAGGCAAGAAATAGAATTTCATCGGCAAGTTGATAGATCTCGTCTCTCAACTACCTACACTTTATGTGATCCTGGGCGATTTGAATGCGCTCTACCCCTCGCGGGGATCACACAAATATGACATTCGCGACAAGCGACTCTTTCAGCTCCAGGACAGGTTGGGCTGTTCAGTGCTGAATGATGGCAAACCGACGTGGATCGACTACTCTACTGGAGTCGAGTCCACGATCGACCTTTCCATCGCCTCCTGAGATGTGGCTGGTCAGTTGAAGTGGTAAGTCATAGATGACTTACAAGGAAGCAACCACTTTCCCGTAGTCTTGTCACAGGCTGTCGGCATATTCCAAAAGCCCAAGATAGAAGCGGTAATAGACCTGTACCGTAGTGGGGGTCAAATGTTCATACTGCTGTTATGAGCTGACGAAAAAGTCTGCGAGCACTACGCCGAATGACACCCGATGACCCTTTCCGGGCTGCTAAGTTGATACAGTTTCAACTTTCCCGGGCCAAAACATGAAGGGTTATCAAGGAGGCCAAGAGGACCACATGGGTGGCTTTCACTATGGACATTTCGGAATCCACATGCTCTAGCAGGCTGTGGAGGAAGGTATAGTCTGTTGGTGGGAAGAACCGCCATGTGGAGAGAGTCGTAAAATTGGACACCGGTTACACGAACCAACCGGAGCTCATCGCTGAGGCATTTGCTAATCAATTTGCCAAGGTGTCGGCAAACAGCAATCATAGTGATGAGTTAAAACACTGTCAGAGTGGAGGTACCGTGGTACCAATAAGTGAGTCTGAGTAGTGACATAATATACTACAATAGGCTTTTCGACATAGAGGAGCTCAACTGGGCCCTGCGCCGTGGTGTCGGCAAGGCAGCAGGGTCCGATAATATTGGCTATCCTCTCTTGAGGAAACTGCCACTTATCGGCCGGTTGGCTTATCTTGACACGATGAATGAAGTCGGGCAATCCGGCCTGATTCCAGATTTGTGGAAAGAAGGGTTAGTTTTTCCTATTCGCAAATCGGGGAAGGATAAGAACCTAACGGATGGGTATGGACCTATCACGCTGTTTTGTTTACACGGGGAAAACATTCGAGCGGATGGTTAACCGTCACCTGTCAACTGAGCTGGAGAGGCATGAGTGAATCCACGCACAGCAACACACATTTCCATGTGGTTATGGGTTGGAAAAGGCTAAAGCGGAGAACCTACATGTTGATTTAGTTTCCCCCAATTTGTCCAAGGCATATGATATGACATAGAGGCTTCCTATCTTGACTATCCTCAAGAAATAGAACTTCCAAGAGCGAATGTTGGCTTACATTGAAAACTTCCTGCACAATAGTTTCGAGTTTTGAATGCCAGCGTAACCTCTGAACCAAGGTTGCTAGGCATCCCGCAAGGCTCTGTCATACCCGCCACACTGTTTCTCATTGCGATGAACTCAGTGTTTGAAGGCATTCCTGAGAATGTACACATTATCGTGTACCCTAACGGTGTATTTGGTAAATATGCGAGGGTAGTCAGAAGTCGCAAGCAAAAAGCAGTTGATGATATGGTTTACTGGGCGGATGGTATTGGCTTTATGATTTCCCCCAAGACGTCTAAGACAGTACACGTCTGCACAGGCTAAGGCTACCACACGTTAGTCTCGACGAGCTAGAGGTAAAGACAGTAAGCAAAAGGAAGCTTCTTGGCGTGACAACTGATCACAAACTGCAGTTTATGAAGCACGCCAAGGCAGTGAAGTGCAACGTCAATGTTGAGATGATCGTTCTTCGGGCCCTAAACGGCCGCTTCTCTGAAGCTTCGCGCTGTACTATGACCAAGTTTGCTTCGTACCTCACTAATAGCTTCCTTATTGGTGGAATGTGGTAAGGTTCCTCTGGAAATTGTACTAATCAAAGATATGGCTACTAAAGCCATGAGGTTACTGTAAGGGGACCCCACTCTCAAGTACAGACCTACCATCTGTAGAGCAAGAGAGTGGTGGCCAGATCTCGGGAGTAGAGATACCAACGTTGCGTTAGTTTCCTAGGCGGTGAAAATGGGCATGGGACTCTGCGCCCCCCAAAGTGGATTGGTGAAGCCGGCAGTTATGTGGAGCAAGGGCAAATCTGCGGTATCTTCTCAGCTGAGGCCTATGTGCTCTTGCAGGCATGCAAGTTGTCAAATGGGACGCAGACTGTTATATTTTCCGACTCTGCAAGTTGTCTGTCTGCCCTTGAGCATGGGCAGGTGGGACACTCGTGGCTGTTAGAGGTGCAACGATACGCAACGTAACCTTTGTATGGACACGCAGGTTTTCCTGGTAATGAAGCTGCTGATATATTAGCAAATCAGGGTCGTTATGTTTAGCTGGAGGATATACCTATCCTTTACAGTGACGTTACCCGATGGGCAAAGCGGACCTCACGATGCGCGTGGGACGAATCTAGGCATGACAACCGTGATGCGTTCTTACGTCGCATTATTTCATCTGTACTGAAGTTCTTGTGGACGCTGGACTTATATGACCAAATATAAGCCAGCGAATAGAGGTCGAACTTAAAAAAAAAGAGTCTTCTGACCACAGTCACAACTTCCAAACAGCTTGTAGTCCTAGGGTCAACGATGACATGTCAAATGTCGAAAATCTTGTAGGTTTGACAAGGGAAACGATGAATAAGCGGATGTAATGGTAAAAAGCGGTAAGGGGATGGGGAGCACGCGATAATACTCAGGTGCTTGCGGTCCTTATGCCGTTTCGAATGAACTAAAACGTTTATTACAGACGAACAGTTTAAAAAGACGTTAATTCAATAAGGCACAGCCAAAGCATGGCCTAGTGAAATCAATCACGAATTCATTAACAATTTTTCTCAAAAGTACAGGATCAAACCTCATCGTAATTACACTATTTTTTTGCAATTACATTTCGATTCCATATAGTAGATCGGTCAATCATTTAGGCAAACAACAGCGAGCCTTTTTTTGTGATTGTTAACAACATATTCGTAGCTATTTGCATTGTTTACGTACAATAAAGCCTATCCACGTTAAATTTCGGACATTTTTCTTTAAGTGTAGTTTTTGAATTATTTCATGGATCGCTGAAATGGAGCTTGGACTTTCCGAGTCTTTTGCGCCACTTCAAGTTTTCGTTTGGAAGTTGCAACTCTGCACAAGGAGATCTAAGCAGACCGCGCTCTTGAATTAGCGTTTTTCAATTTTGCTCTTTGATTTTTGTCCGCGAAATTAAATTTAAGTTCCAAAACTTTGAACAAGAAACTACAAAATATAAGTTGGTGTAATTTTGTGACGATAAGCAGTTTGTGTCACATTTTGTATTAGCGGTAATGAAGTTTCAACGGGCAGTAAAACTGCAGTCAATGAAAAACCCAAACCGAAAAGTTAGTGTCAAGTCCAACCGAAAGTTAGAGAAGCTGTGACAGTGCTTCACCTTGTGGAATTTTTAATGATGTAGTTGTGACAAAGAATAAAAAGGCTGCAATATCCACAGAAGCAACAAAAATTAACAGTTCCACCTGCTCTGATACGGAACAGTCGGAGTTAATGTTTACGATGGAAAAGCAATTTAGCAGCCAGCATTTAACGTCAGCCTAGTCCAACACAGATTCAACAATCTCCTAGTCTCAACCTCGTGATTTGGACTAATCGCAATCAGACAAGGAACTAGGCGAGAAGACTAGAGGCGGATGTAGGAGTGGAAAAAAATGTTTAGATCACCCGGAGGCCTTGAAGGAAGCAGAACGCTAACCAGTTGGACCCCGTAAATGGTTTTCGGACAATTGAGAAGTGGTAAGTGCTCTCAATAACTTGGAGCGAGGCAGGTAGTTGTTTTCCATTTTATCCCTATATCACTTTATTTTGAACCCACATCAAATATAATTTAATCTTATTATGAATAACATATATGATCACATCACTTATCAAGGTGAATCCTGATCTATCAAGCCCACCCTACTAACATAGAAAAACCTCCTTCCTGTGGCTTTTATGGGGATGCAGAGGTAAACACGGTCCCGAAACAGTAAAGGTTGCACTAACTTTCCTACCCAATTCCCACCTGTATGCAAGGACGTGGCCGGCGCCGTTATTGATTATTAAAGAAATTGAGTCACTGAAACGTATATAGAGAGTATGTTCAGTTACTCCCAGTCCCATTCAGTTGATTCAATTTTACTGATTCTGATCAATCACGGAGCAGCAACCATTGATACGTGCAGTCAGTCAAGCTAAGCTAAGCTATTTCATGGATCGCTGAAATGTTTCAACAAAATGACATCAGAAACTTACGGCTTCATGTCGTGGTAAAACATGATTCCATTCTTTTTGCATTTGGAAAAATAACGTGGAATCAAATGGAAGTGTTCAAACGTATTTTGTACGAACAGCAGCAAAACCGAACGTTGTCGGTACACGCCAACGTGTATCTTGCCAAGAAACTAAAACTACGAAAAATAACCGCGTTTAGTGTTATCAAATAGTTTACCAGCGCTTGACTTTGAATTGAAAGGTTAGAAGCGGAACAAGCCGTAAAGTATGCTCCAGCTAAATGGACAAGAAGGTCATAGCCATTATTTAGAAAAATCACAACCTTTCTGTGTTGTGCTCGTAAAGTTGAAAAATCAATATCATGTGCGTAAGTAAAGCAGAGGCATGAAATGAAGGAGTGCGAACTGAAAAATGCACCCAACTGTGATAAAAAGCAAAATTTCATTGCAAAAAGTCCTGCTCATGAGCTTCACATCAATTGTTGCTTAACTTGTTTTAGACTATAATGGACGACGAAACGTATGTGCTCGAAGACTTTCAACAGCATACGGGTCTGGATTCTTATACTACAGTGCAATGAAACGCCGTTGATGAATTCAAGCTTCATCCGATAGAAAAATACTGGGCTTTGGTTAAGCGGAAACTCTTTGAAATTAAGAAAAAGGTACGGTGAGGCCATTGTTATTCTATTATTTCTAAACGCCGCATTACATTCCGATTCAGTGCGTTGTTGGTCCAAGGATCTAGTCTTGTAGAACTCCTGTCATCGCTTCATCATTTGCACCATTTGAGAATCACTCTATCTCGTCACACATCACCACACGGTTCAGGAAATCACTCATGTGAAGGGGTTTGGCGATAAATGTCAGGCGTACGCTTGAATACCATAGCGCAGTATCGATTTCCTCTTTTATTTCTGATTGACTGATTTCTCGGTTCTCTCGATCACTGTCCATATTACATCAAGCTCCCTTACAAATTCCAAACTGGTTTTTCAACTTTTACCTATTTGTGTCTGTGTCCTATTTTTGGTCATTTTTGATTTTACAATGTTTTTAAAATGCCTGTTTCGGTCGAAACATGTTGTAACAATACAATTTCATTAGAATTTGACATAGAAACAGGGGTAACAAGATTGTACAACAAACGATATAACCTATGGTTCGCTTCAAGCAAATTCTAGAGTTTTTTTTTTTCATTAGGGCGAATCTACAATTGAGAGACTCTCTCTGGGATCGCTCTCTTTCATCCATATTCCAATCACCTTTACGTTTTTAATTCTCCTATTGTTGAGTATGCTAGCCAGCACTGTTGTGTTTCGATCTGTACTAAAGAAAACTTCGAAAGTTTTATAATGGCGATGTTATGACTGAAAGAGAGCGAGCCCGAAGAGAATCTCTCAATTGTAGATTCGCCCTAATAAAAAAAAACCCTAGAATTGACCGAATTGTTATTTTCCTTCAATCACCCGCATCTGCTAAATAACCAATGAAAGGAAATGATCGATATTATTCTGATGCAAGCTCACAACATCTTCCATTGTGAGATTCAAGTTCAATCATCATTCCACTCAGTCCAGTGCAAAAGGAAAGTTCATTCTATCCCGCGGTCTGTTATTGTTGATGTTTAGTTACAGTTTGGGCTTTAAAAAATGTTTTATTTTTCTTTCGAAACTCCTGTTGTGGAGTGAAAGTGTGTGTTTTTTTAAGATGAAAGTGAGGATTCTTGAAAAAGAAAAAGGAAATCAATCAATTATTGTTAGCTTATTTAATAACAAGCCCATGTAAGCATTTTCTCCACGTGGTCACGCAAATCAGCAGCTCGAAAGTTAACATCCACTATTACATCGTAACTGGACATGCGACATCGCTGGTGACTGCACATGAAGAAGATTGACTTCACGTGTGCACCCATGCACCACAGCGCTCTTCGCCCAGAAGTTCGACGTCCACATACACATTTCTTCTGCAGCAGCAGTGGCAGCAGATCAGTAATATCATTTAATTTTTTTTCTCACTCTCATCCCAACAGGTTTTTGTGTTTAGCTCTAGTTTTGTGTATTGTGTCTGTGTGTGATTTAAATCAACCTTGGTAGGAGGGTATTAAGACAAACCGTGCGTGCCGAAATTTTTTCTTAGACATGGACGCTTTGTCGGAAAATGACATTTGCCTCCTAATGATGGAAAGGCACACACACATTTTCGACCGCAAACCTGTCCAATTAACTCGAGCGGGGTAGTAATGTTATTTCAGACCCAGGAACGTCATTTCGTAGAAAACCTCCTTAAACATGGTGGGATCAGCAATGCATCGTGGTTTAACGTAAAAAGTCCGAAGCCTTTTCGCAGACGTGGAACACCTGGGCACTTTGACAAATACACGCTTTCGAACGCGAACATAGGCAATGAAACGCGGAAACTGGCAACAATTCGTGAACGGGCTATTGCGTGAAACGTTGATACTTTCAGATATTAAATAAGGTTTCCGAAGGGGTATGGGAACGAACAATTGTCTCGCAAATGGCAGATAGCTTCTGTATTCTTGGTTAGCAAGGAGGCGTTTGACTCAGTATCTGTTGAATTTCTATCAGAAAAACTCCACGCTTGTGGCTTTTCTCCATTAATAAATACCTTTTTGGATAATTTGCTGTCAGAGGTTTTCTCATAGAAAATCTGTAGCTCCCCATATTAGCTACATTGGTCTTCCCAGGTATCCTGTTTACGCCTCCTTTTGTTTGATTTTCATGTCAAAGGCTAGTGTTTGTCTAAAGACAACTTGCAGATGACGGCGTAGTGTCTGTAACAGGGCCCAATGGGGTTTATCTGCAAATACCCTTTACAGTATACCTGAGACAATTTGTCTACTTGGGCTCCAGAGCTAGGTATCTAATTATCTACGGAGAAAACTGATTTGGTTGTTTTTCCTAGGAAGCATAGCCCAGCACAACCGAAACTTCAAATTATAGGTACACCAATAACTCATTATATGTCGCTTACATATCTTGGTTCGATTCTAAGTGCACCTGGAGATCCCAAATTGAGTATCTTAAGTGAAAGTGTCAGCAGAAGATTAAATTTCTGTGCACGATTACCGGAATCTGGTAGGGAGCAAACCAGCAAGATCTTCTAACGTTGTACCGGACAACGATTTTGTCGGTTGTAGAGTACTGTAGTTTTTGTTTACAGTCGGCGGCTCGGTCGCACATCATAAAACTGGAACGTATTCAACATGGTTTTCTTCGCATCGCGTTAGGTTTGCATGCACTAGACTCATATGATGAGTCTTGAAGTGCTGGCTGGCAAGTTGCCACTCTCAGGTTGGATTTCAGAATTGTCTCTCCAGCTCCTCATTAGGTATGAAGTTATGAACACCCAGGTTGTCGAAAACTTTGAGAAGCTTCTCGAGTTGAATCCTCAAACTCGCTTTGCCGAGCAGGAGCGAATATCTTGATAACTGTCCTTGGTATTTTAGAACGTTGCATAAGAGGTAAAATACCTGAGGATAATACCGTAAAATGTTTCCACAATGTTATGCGAATACCAAATTGACGCAAGACAATACCTAAATAGTACCTCTCAGGTATTCTGAGGTATTCCAAATAACAATTTGTGTTATTCAAGAGATATTTTGGTTGCAATTCTCAGGTATTTTGCTTAGGTCATTAATCTCTTATGCTGTGCTCTTAAATACCAAGGCAGTGATCAAGATCAAAATTAGGTATTCATATATTATTTTCTCCTGCTCGGGTTGTACATAACACAGGATGTCAGCCCTTCGCCGAGTATTCCCAATCGTGTTTGCTTCTTCGACTTCGACAATTCGGTTCAGTTTGATTTATCGTCCTATGATTGCTCCGGTGATATTTGCTGCACTGTTTGGACAAGTTGATTTCACCAAAATATTTTTCATTGGCGGGTCATTGATTGGGGAGTTTCCTGGCTATGTACAATATAATTTTTAGCGTCAATCGTAAACTTCAAGCTCCTTGTTCCGTGTATGTCGCTGAATTTGCTGCTTTATACTTTACGCTAGAAATTGTTGTCTCACTAACACCGGATCAGTTTTTCATTTTTACGGATAGTCTCATTTCTATAGAGGCTATTCGCTCCTTGAGGCCGGTAAAGCATTCCTCGTATTTTCTCATGCGATTATTGGAGCTTTTTATTGCTTTACCGTCATATTATTTTATCATCATGTTTGGGTCCCTTAGATTCTGGGCAATGAGAGAGTGGACTCGCTTGCAAAGGTGGGCGCTATTGAAGATGATGTTTACGATCGGCAAATTGCCTTCAATGTTTTTTTTTCCTATTTTTCGGCAACAGTCACTCGTCAGCTGGCAGTATGGAGTAAAGGAGATTTGGGGCGATGGCAAAATTCAATCATCCCAAAGGTGTCGAAGAAATCTTGGTTTGGGTGTATGGATGTGGGTCGAAACTTCATTCGTGTGATGTCGCGCCTCGTGTCCAATCATTATTTTTTGAACGCTTTTATCCGGGGAGTCAGACCTGAGCTCTATGATTCCCTTCGGGCTCGAGGCAGACAACCTAAAGTACCGGTTCGAGATATTTTGGCTCTACACGATCTAGAGTTTATGAAACTGATTTATGTCTTTTTGAATAACATTAGCCTTAGATTGTAGTTTGTTTAACCTATATGTTAAGTTTAAGATTTTAAATTCAGTGTTTCTGTTTGTGTTATTTTTCTTTGAAAATGTTCAAATAAAAAAAAGTTTATTCAGAAGAACACAATTAGATTTAAAAATACATGTGTTTTGTTAATAATAATTTGAACTCTCAGCCCTTCTCCCCATCAATAAAATTTTTATTCCCTCTAACCTTGAGACGGCCGCGAGTGATTGGTTCTTCTCCTTTTAACCCTATTTTTAAGATCATTAATGTATATTGAAATAGAAATAGCTTGAAATAGCTTCGATTGTGCTGGCATCTGAAACCCCGTCCGTCATATTAGAAAAAAATCCCGTTTCTTTCCGTTACTCAGTTTACCTGGTGCCAAAAATTCTTGGGATTTGCTTTGAAACGACCCTGCAGCTGAATCTGATGAGCACTATACAAGCAGTTGTTGAGATATCGGAAGATGTGATTGGTAAATTCGAAGTTAGCCTTCGTACAATCTATGTTATTTGCCCTTTTCAGTCCCTTCAAGTGTTTGTGTTCGGAATTTGAGCAAGCAAGTTTTGCAGGCAAACGGTTGTTTTTTGTTTCAGCACGAACTGGTCAATAGGGTAAAGCAAAACGCCGTACATAGTTGAAGTAGCGAAGTTTACCTCCCCATAACTGAGCGTCCTATTCCTGTCCATTCCAGCAAGGAAGATATTCATTCCCTCGACTTCAGCATTACTGAAGTCATAGTTGACGTTTTCGGCATAGCCTTTGAAGCTTTGCACAGAGTTGAGCGCCAGCATAACTATAAGAGGTGGCTCCGTCCCAATCACCCGTGAGAAAAATTCCAAGACTACCTTTGACCTACCATGCCACCTTAGGCATACTACCTTGATCAAAAAGTTCCAGGAATTTATTCAGGGAATTAAAAATACAAGATTATACATCAAAATCGATTTTGTCCCTTCAAAGTACTCTCCATCGACTGTAACACACTTATGATCACGGATAACGATGGCATTGTGTGACGGTGCGTTATTGTGATGCAAGATCCACGAATTGTTTGCCCACAAATTTGGTCCTTTTAGGTGAATTGCTTCACGCAAACGTCTCATAACGCCCAAATAATACTCTTTGTTGACGCGCTAGCCTTGTGGAAGGAATTCATGATACACAACACCCATGTAATCCATGAAAACTGTGAGCAACGCCTTCCTTTTCGACTAAAAACGACGGGGTTTTCCTGGTCGTGGCACATTCGGTGCACCCCATTCACTCGGTTGATATCTCAATTGCGTGTCATATTCATAAATCCTCGTCTTATCTCATCTCATCCGTTTAATGAATGTTGGGTCAGATTCGGCCTTGAAAATCATGTCTTTTATGACGTCAATGCGATCCCTTAATTGCATGAAATTCAGGCTTTTCAACACCAGCTTGAAAGCGACACGTTTGAGGCCCAAATCATTAACCAAAATGTTTTGAACGCATCCAAAAGCAATTCGCAACTCCTCTGCCATCTCTCTTATGGCCAATTTGTGGTCTACGGTCATCCATTCGTTGATTTTGTTGATGTTTTCGTCGATTTTCGATGTCGAAGTTCTACCACTTCTCTCATCATCGTTTACGGACTCATGGCCCCTTCTAAAACTTTCGTGTCACTGATAAACGAATGTTTTCTTAAGAGTATCGTTGCTGGACATTCGTTTTTTCAACATTTGCAATGTCGTCGCATCATTGAAATCGTTTTCAACGCAAAATATAATACAAACTCGTTGTTGCAAATTTGATTCCATTTTGAAAATTGTACAAAATCATGTACACACACAATCGCTGATGTACTCAGCACGGCGTAACTTTTACGAATATCAAGCATTCAAGCTAAAAATTTCATAGAATGTCAATGATGGAAGTGGTGACTGAGAGCGCCACACGCTGGTGATTCTCGTAATTATTTGATCAAGGTGGTTTTGCTGTGTTATAGCTGTACTCTTTCCGTCTTAACTCAGGAGATGTCAATAATTTGTTGCAAACTCAAATACGATCTAGCATGTTCATTTTGAGTTTGACAAATCTAACAGTAATCTATCGAAACTGCTCCATAAAGTTAAGTATGATAATGTTAGATGTTATGTATTAAAGGAAACGGACCGGTATTGTGCATGCTCCTAATTTGGCCTTGTTTTGATAATATTTCACTATGCTTGACGGTAGAAAATTTAAAAATATGTTTAGAATGTTGAATCGGATCCTGATGATGGGAATAAAAATAAACTTCTCTAACAAAATGATGGGCTCCATGGACAGGCGCTTTTTCAGAATAATTATGAGTGCCACGAAGTGAAAGATTGATTCCTGTTATAGTCGGCCGAACTTTTTGCAACCGAATATTTCCCTACTGCCCACTGGGTGTTGTATGTTGTTCGTTGTTTCTTGCTCAGTATGCAATCTGTTGAAAGTTCTGTTGAAATTTTCGTTGAAGACGGTGTCAATTGTTTTTATTAAAAAATTGTTTTCACGTTTTTCTTAAGGCTGGTCAACATAAGACCCTTTAGACGAAGTTGGCATGCTTTTGCTGCATGATTGTAGCTTTCATAACTGGAGCAGGATCTCGAGTTTCAAAACCAACCTCAAGTCTACTTTGTGTATGCACTGAAAACTATTTTTCGTAAATTAGCTTTCACTCGTTTCGTAAACGTATTTTTGTACATAGAACAAATATCACGTAATTTTTATGAAACATTCATATTGCTTGTCATCTGGTGAAATGCTATAATAACACCTTTTTGTACAATGCACGAAATGAATTCCGTAAAGACCAGCCAATCGCTGCCTTTTATATCGCACACATACATGTTGCTGCTGGGTGGGTCGAAATCATATCCTGAAATAAAAGTAAAAGCGATGTCGAAGGTTGTGACTTCAAACTCATTAATCGAGTAACTTCTCACGAGTCACCATGGCCTAGTGAGATCAACCAGCTCTTCCCAAAAGTGCACGATCAAACTCCGTGTCAGAAAACTTAAAAACGATGAACGACTCCTCGTGATTACCTTTTTTTTTTTCGAATTTCGAGTCGATATAGCAAATCTGTCAATCATTAATGCAACCACCAGAGCGATGTTTCTTTTTTATTTGTAACAACACATTCGTAACTCTTTGTATTGATTTCGTACAATGCACGAAAGTTCTTTTTATGTCAACAAACGCTTTGTACTTTTGACAGCTGCGCGTGTGGCATTGAATACGAAGGTAGATTCATAAATGATACGAATCGTTTTCGTTGCTCTAACAACGGATTGATTCGTGAGTCCTACCTTCGATATTGTAATATAAGCTTAATTGAATTTTCAGTGTATGTGAAGGATACAAGTTTACAAATTAATGTTACAGTTACGTACCTCCATACGTACTATAACCCAAAATCAATAAATCTTTCATTCAAAGCAATCATCCATTGTTATAAACGTAAACAGAAACTTGTATTCTTTACTTCCGCGAACAATACGTGCTCGTAAATCAAGGCATGTCTGCCCAACAAAACAAATCCACCAGTAATCCAATACTGTTCCAATGGAGAAAACTAATCTGCAAACAGCAGTAAATCTATTGAACCAATAATCATAAAAATCATTTCTGCAGCCTAATGAATGTCATTTTATGTTATCCTGGGCCGTCCTCCGAATCCAGTTCGAAGAAAGTCCAGAACGACGCCCCCACTGGCTCTCGGTTCTGATTGATAGAGGAACAATCATCTTATTCTTCCACATTCACTGTTGTTTGACCAATGTCCGTTCTATGGTTCTGTGTCGTCCAGCACCCTATCAATAAACAAGTGAAAATAGAAAAATCAACCCCCCCTCGTGTGTGTGTCGCCGTCGATGCGTCGTCATCCGTCAGCAAAGCTAATAGCCTAGCCGTTGCAAGTAAACCGGTTGGATGGGCGAGTCGGGTTTGATCCGCCTATCGTTTGTGGGTCACTACATCAAACTACATATGTTGGCAGTTATGTTATTGCTTCAATAACTGTCATCATTATCTGCTAAAGATATAGTGGTGAACGACTTCCGGCTGGTTGAGCAACCATCAGAAGCCAAGCGACGACCAGGAATCGTCCCACCATCGACCGACGCGTCAGGACACAGTGTGGAAGGATGAGTAAAAGCATTTAGCGATAAATCAATTTTCATTTCGCACTATCCTCGTTGGTACGGAAAGTGAATCATCTGTGGGAACGGGTGTCAGGTTTACTCAGAAAGGTAAATAATAGCTCGTATTAGAAATCTTCAATGTAAATAATGATAAATTGATCAATGAACAGAATGATTTCTAAGCTACCCCAGCGTCCTCATCTGTTATTACCTGGATTATACTCGATTTGTTTGTAGGTCACCAGAACACGAAATGCTGATCCAAAAGGATTTTTACATGTCGGTTTGCTTCTTACCAGAAGCAACAAAAAAGCATTCCATACCAGGAATGTTAAGTCAGCATAGTTTTGCTCCTTTCGGAGAAACCTCAAATAGTTGTTTTGTTTACGTTTCACCGTCACTAATTATTGCCACCGTTTCCGAAGGATGAGTATCCCGAACAACACAGTCAGTTTCGTCTCGTGCATAAAATGGACATAAAAAGTGTTAAAACCTTCTGAACGAGGATGGTTTTTCTGTTTCGTGCTGGTGGCGATTTCCATTCAGAAACCCAGAAAAGTGAGAAACAGGGAAAATGGTAGCCAACCGCCTCACTCTACTTTTGAAACGAAGCAACATGAATGGGATGTAGGAAGGTATGTTGTGGTGGCGCTGATGGCCACCACGGCAGCCAGGAGTACGGGAAGCACTTGGTGGTAATCCTATAGTGGAAAGCTCTTTTTATTTCGTGCATGCTTCGTGGGTTATGTAGTTTTTATGATAATGCTGTTGGGTAGCGGCAGCATTCTCCCCTGGTTGGTGCTCCATTCGGTTCTATTAGGTCAACTTAAATTAGCATCTCTTTCGGAGGGAGGGATCGGTCGGCACTTGTTTGCACACAAACACGGCAAAAAACATGTTTAATTTCTTTCGGGGAATTTTTATTGCGCTCAGGTTTCCATTATTCGAAACGCAAATTTCAAGAGAACGGTGTTAGGTAAATTCAATAATGGTCACATAATAACAATGCCTGATATGCGATTGTTTTGAGTTCTAGTAATTGTTCACATTGTTTGCATAATAACTTTGAGGTGAAATGCACTTCACTTAAAATAAAAATTATAGGGTACAACCATGATCTGAAAATAATTTCCGTAAATTCACTTTCGCGTGTTTTGTAAACATGGATTTTGTTAATAGAATATTGCTTGCCATCTATAGTAGTTAAATGCTATCATTACACCTTTCTATACAATGTCCGAAATGAATTTCGTGAAGACCAGCCAATCGATGCTCCTCTTCTATCGTACTTATACATGTTGGTGTTGTTGCTAAGGAAGGGGGAGTCATTGGTTTACCTCAAAATAAATATAAAAGCGCCATCGAAAGTTTTGACTTCATACTCATTAATCATGCTATTTTTTTACGAATCACCATGGTCTAGTGAGATCAATCACGGATTCAATAACAAATCTTCTCAGAAGTAGAGGATGAAACCCCATGTCAGAAATATTAAAAACGATGAACAACTCCCCATGGTTGAGTTATTTTTTCAATTACAATTCGATTCGATAAAGTAGATCTGCCAATCATTCATGCAACCAGCAGAGAGACATTTCTCTTTATTCGTTACAACATATTCGTAGCTCTTTCGATGTTTGCGTACGATGCACGAATGATTCTTTTCTGTCAAAAAATGCTTCGTACTTTTAACAGCATTACATACTAAGGTAGCTAAATAAATAGTATAAATCAGTTTCGGCGCAGAGAGCAATGAATAGATTCGTGAGTCCTACTTAAGATTTCATAATATAAACGAAATTTTATTTTCAGTGTAACTGCTAAGTGAAGGCAACTGTTTGTGATCCCCTTTCAAATTATACCAATGAAATTGAGTAAATGTTTTTGAATTGTTCATCTAAACATATCAATGCTTTCCATATCAAAATGTCCAGATTCCGAATTTAGTAGGAAAGAAACGTTTTCTGCTTAGGTATGAAATTTTAGAGCATAACTGTATCCGACAAAATCCGGGCTGCAAAATGTTGAGTAGACATTTGGGATGGAGCGTGCGTCCCCGCAACATAGCTATGGTCCTCACAAGTTCCCACCTCATGCTTCCACGGGTCAAGAGATGACAAAGACTGCCAGATAAGGGTTGCGTACTTAGCTGGTCGTGCAGCTTGGGCACTGTTGTCTTTCTGACTTCAGCTAGATTAAGGAGGTGCATGCCAAGCATCTGTCCACCAAGGAGGTGCGGCTCAAACAGCGTCTGTCCTGGTATCCAACGGTTGAGTAAGAAACGCTGTATCACGTCAACTATACATTTGGTGGCAGCCGCACCAAGGCGAAGTAGGCAGCGTGACCCCGGTAAAGTAGCATGCTGAAATCTTACCCTACCACGAAAAATGGAAGTATTTTTTATACGGTATATAATTTAAGATCATCCATGGAATTCCCAAGTATTGTAAAATAATTTTGAATTGTTTTCTTCCCTCGTGGCTATGATAATGCAAGCCCGTCTACAATTGCAGCAGGATCAGCAGACATTACAAATATAGTTGTTATTATCATTTTATATTATAACATCCCTTCACAATATTTGTTTCTGCTATTTTCAGCTTCGCATTTGCATCGTTGTAAGTTTTGGCCCACCTAACTCACGTTATATATTTGAAAAGAAGAATTTTTTTTAGAGAGAGAATTATATACGACAAATTCTACAAAAAAAGTCGTCGTCAAAAATAATTAATTCAAAAACTAACATTGTTTATCATCCTTCATTTTCTATTTTACAGACATAAAGAATCATGTATGGGCCCAGTAGGAAAAAAGAGTTATCGAAGAATTTCCTGTCATTTATTTTTAATTCTTTTCGTTTTGGATTTATTGAGTTTCCGTTTTTGGGCAGTAATCATGCTCATATGAAATTGATTTCGCATAATTGTTTGCCTAAATTTTCTTTGCTATTTTACAAGACTGTCAGGTGATCAATTTTATTTCATTATATCACGTAGAAATTTTCACTTGTTGCCGCGGTGGTGGGTTTCTATCCGTGTGTGTTTTTGGTTTTTGGGGGCCCTGTGTTTCCCGGGGGGGGCCCCTTCTCCGGGCCCCCTTTTTCCCCCCCGGGGGGGGGGGCGTGCCCCCCCAACCGACCCCAAAAATGGTTGAACGATAACATGAAGTTTTGGCCGAAGGATTTGTGGCCCCCTAGCAGTCCAGATCTTAATGCGTTGGATTATTCGATTTGGGCATATGTTGATGCACGAGCCTGCAAAACATCACACCCTAGTGTGAAAACCCTGAGTCAGCCATAAGACGCACATGGCAATGAATGTCGGAGGACTACGTCCAAAAGGCATGTTCTGGCTTCCGACGTCGGCTCGAGGATGTTATTAATAAAAATGGAGGATAAATTAAATAAATTTGTTTAAAAGGACTTTATAAAGATAACTGCACTCGAAAATGTTGATATTATTGCTTGAATTAGTTGAAAATGGGATATGAAAGAAATCGAACAAATTTTCGCATTATTTTCTGCCCCACCCTGTATTTTAGAGCTTGAATCATCTAACATCGCAGCGAAATAGGCAAACAGTGGCATTTTATTTTTTTATGTACATTATGTATTATTTCTTTACAACATCTAGAATTGCATATATGTCCAGTATATAACGCAGAAAGTTACAGCTGTGGTAGGCTTTTGAAAATTACGAAATCTTTGGTAGGCTTTTGCACTTATTGTTGAATGTATTTTTCCTTTCTGGTTTGCAAATGGACTTGTTACAAATTCTTAGCTGATCTGATTCATGCAGCGCTGTGTGCCATTTGGCTAGTGTCTGATTTTACAGTTTAATCTTTTTCATTTCCTTATAATAACTCACAATATCATTACATTTGATGATATTTTATTTTATTGATTTAACTTCATAAATGATTTGAACATTACTTATTGTTTTTTGTCCATTTGTCTTTAACTCCCTTTCAATAAAATCTTCCCTGTTTTCTTACTCAGGAGCAATAACTATTAAGCCAGCAAAAATAAAAGCGGATTGCTGTTATAAAATCAGCATCAAGTAGCAAATAGTGGCCATGGCAACAGTAAATTAAAATGTATAAATGTTAGTTCTGTAAAATTTCAATAGATTTAATAAACTTTTTCAGGATTCCTCAAATCAAGAATATGGTGAAATTCTGCTTTCGCTGAGAACGAACGAAAGCGTGCTTAAGCGCGAACCACAGAACTCTACAGTTACAACATTTCTTGCATTTCAAGATCAACCGAATGAAGATCATTTATTATACATATGAATGCTTGTAGTATTTTTCATTTACATAAATATATACACCATTATATAAATATTTGATGGGAATGGTAGGGACCATCAGGGCACCCGATTGAAGCACTCTGGATGGGGAGAGCGGGAATGCCAACTCCCCATTGCTAACAGTTTGTGAATAGAGGGCGGGCTCTTCTCCCCGCCCATTGGGGCATCCTCATGTTAGATAGCTTGCTCTTTTGACCAATTGTTCAATCTTGTTGTTGGGAGGAGATTCTTTATATCCCTGTGGATACGTATAAGTGATGTTGCATATCGATCCACCCAACCCCTTTTTGGCCCTTTATACAACGACATGATTAGGATAATCAGTGGTTATTAAAGCTTGATCAAGTCTAACAGAGAGGAGAGCCCATTGCTGTCAGACTTAGTTTCCGTGGTACAATGGGTGGTAGTACTTATCATACATCATTCAATTGCTTTAATTGCTTCATCGAACGAAGAGACAGAAATTTCGAGCCATCTTCAATAATTTTACGCATTCGTCGCACATCCACAAAAGGTTTGAGTTTTCATGGACGATTTTGACGAATGACTGAATGAGATGAATCATCCTCTCGCAGAAGGCCATGCAGGTGACAGAATCCTGCTCACCTTTTATTAGCTTCGCACAGTGATCACAGGCAGAATTAAACATGATGCGGTGGAAAGCACGGTAGCACTCAGCCACGCAAAATATACCACTTCAACTGTTGCACGTCGTATGCAATGCCCTATTGCTTTAAATCACACATTAACGGGTTGTCGTTCGAGCGACGGAGGTGAAATAGCAGTGCGTGTGATTGTGAGTTGTCCAACACAGAAGTCAACACAAGATGTCCGAACCAAGCGAAATTAGTTTCACTTCATAGAATTTCACAACGCGAAAAATACACATTAACGAAGGTTTTCACGGCAGACTTCACCTATTACTGATCACCGACAAAAAAATTTCAATAACTCGTACACGAAAAACCAGTTGATGAAAACGGCGCAAATATCACAACAAACAAACATCGACAGCTTGTGAATACCAAATATGAATAATAAGCGAGTGACCCACAAGATCATCGTTGCTGTTGGTTTAAATTGGTACTCTGTTTATCTCTTTCGTGCATTAGCGTTAATTTTTGGTTAAAAAAAGACAAAAATTCAGATGACTCATCTCCTAAGATGAAATCTACAAAAAAAAAAAACCTTCCACAAACATCTTTTTTTTCTGAGATACTCGTATGGGTGCAGTAGTATACACTGTAGCAATGAGTATCGAACCAGCATTCCACCTCTTTCCTAATTGATCTATGAATGAGGGCATCATGAGTTGCACATTAAGAGGTTCACTACTCCCAAGGGAACGTTCATTAATTATGTCACGCAAAAAGTGACTTTTTATTCCCCTCCCCCCCTTTGTCACATTTTTTGTATGGATTTATTTGTATGGTTTGTCACTTTTACCCAAAGCCCCCCTCCCACCTTACTGCGTGACATAATTAATGGACCTTCCCCAAGTGACATTTTGGTGGTTTTCTGAGCTTCAGCTGACTCCAATCAATCACGAAGTAGCAATGGGTGGTCAATATGCTTATGCTCATGCTTAACAGCATCCTCACTGTTGGTTTAACTGGGGTAAAATCACCTCGCAAGCGTTATTTTTAATTTACCTAATTCTCTCAATGAAAAACCACCATCATACCTTATGAGTGGTCTCCTATAGAACCCTTACTGTTGGTTTCAATCGGCACTTTTATTTAAATATATCTTTCGTGCATTTACGTATTTAAAAATGGAAAATATTATAAAACTTTGGATAAACAGTTACACTCACTATTGTCTCATCTACTAAGATGAAACCTACAATTACATCTTTCACTAAAAATTTCCTAGCCTGAGATACTTGTATGGGTACAATAGTATATACGGCTTTTAGTAGCAACAGTATCGAACGAACATTCCTTCTCTTCCCTAATTCATCTTTAAATGAGTACACCACATTGAGAACGGTCCATGAATGCCAAGCGACATTCTGTTGATTTTCTGAGGAGCTTCAGCTGACATCGATAAACCACGGAGTAGCAAACCACAGCAAAGTGATTCTAAAGCATTGTTAAAAAATGTCCTTCTATCCTAATGAAAAACCACCATCACTCTTTGTGCCTCAACAGCATCCTTACTGTTGGTTTAAATCCATTCAAAGCGGCTATTTGTACTACTAACCAGTATTTCCGGTATTAACTGGTCCTAATCGGAAATCGGTCTAATGTTTAAATCATTTAATTGACGTCGTGTGAATTCAGCGTATCGTTAACCAAAACGAACTAGGCTGCCAAAACAACCCTTTAATCAACCTTCCATGTTTTTTCTCGTGGAAATCCAGAGATGTCTACGGCTTACAATAAAACAAGTATCAGGTCACCAAACTCCTGCCCTTTCCTCATTTAACCTGCATTCAGGCGAGGCCGATGCCGGCATTGTCTTGATATTGAATTAACAGTTTTCAAGCATTGAGGATGCATGTTGATCTCAAGCATTATCTGTTTGATTTCTGTGCAATTATAGCTGATCTGGCAATAATGGAGTAGTAACCTCGGGCGGTCATACTCATGCTCATAAATGAAAATTTGGGTGGACTTTGCTTTACTCTTAACGTAAGCATAATGTTGTTGATATTTTGACTTGAGTTTACATAATGTTGTTGATATTTTGACTTGGGGTGAACAATAATGATAGAGTGAGAGACGAAAGTACAGAATTCGTAATTCCGTAAGAGAACGGCAGTATGAACATTGTGAATAGAATAAGTTTGAGAGCGAACATAACATAAAGTTACCTATTGCTTGCTATCAAACGCTAACAACTCAATTATTCCTCGATATATTTTCAAGATGTTGACATCAATCGGATGGAAGTTTTTCCGTGCATCAATTCAATCATAAAAAATATTACTGTATTAACTGGAAACAACTGTTAACAATTCTAGGGTTTTTTTTTCATTAGGGAGAATCTACAATTCCGATTCACTCCGGGCTCGCTCTCTTTCATTCATTACAGCGCCATTATAAAACTTTCGAGGGATTCTTTAGTATACACTGATAGGCAAAATAAAGTGCTCACTTCATCGTTTTTTCAATTTCTCTCATTTACTTGGTTCAAATTAAAGTAAACACAGTGTAGTTTTTTTTTTTTTATTTTGATTTTTATATTCTTTTTAAGTTTCACTTATGGAATACTGAAAAAAAGGAGTTTTACTTAAAGAAAAAGAAAATAAATTTGTGTTGAAAAAAAAAAAACAGTGACAAAATAAAGTGCCCACTTCAAAAATCGATATGTTTTCGATAAGTTTCCATTGGAAGACCCCTCGATTGTTTATGTTTTAATATTTTGACATGTTTTGAAGCAAACGGCTGAACCTGGTGCATTTGTATACGTGATCGCATTTGATTCAATTGAAAAAAATGGAGAACGCAGTGCTTTCGAAAGCAATTCCCTTGTGTATTCGAAAACTGGTCGTTCGTGATGTGCAAAACGGTGAATCGCACCGGGCTGTCTCTAAGAAGTACAGTATCAGTAAGGCAGCGGTTGGCAAAATTCTTCTGAAGCTTAAAACGTTTGGATCAGAGGTGGATCGCCCTGGCAGAGGCAGGAAGTGGAAAACGGATGCGAGAACGGACACCAATATCATGCGCGAAGTCAAGAAGAACCCGAAGGTAACTGTCCGCGAGATCCAGGAAACCCTTCAGTTATCTGTTTCCAATCGAACTGTTCGTCGCCGTCTCGTAGCACAGGGGTTGAATAGCTAACTTGCCCGGAAGCGCCCATTTATCAGCAAGGCAAACAAAGCCAAACGGCTTAAGTTTGCTAAGGAGCATACTGATAAGCCCCTAGAGTTCTGGAAAACGGTTCTCTGGACGGACGAATCAAAATTTGAGCTGTTTAACCGAAAGCGGCGGGTTCGTGTTTGGTGCAGATCGGGAGAGGAGCTTCAGGAGCGCCACATCCAAGGCACGATGAAGCATGGAGGAGGAAATGTGATGGTCTGGGGGTGTTTTTCGTGGGGTGGAGTGGGCAGCATTGTGAAAATCAACGGGATAATGACGGCAGCTTCTTACATCAACATCCTGCGAGAAAATCTGGAGGTTTCGCTGATCCAGACGGGCCTTGAAGAGAAGTTCGTATTCCAGCAGGACAACAACCCGAGGCATACTGCCAAGAACATCCAAGTCTTTCTTCCGGTCTTGTCGGATCAAACCGCTGGAATGGCCTCTAAAAAGCCTGGACCTCCATCCCATCGAGAATTTGTGGGCGATTCTCGATGCCAGGGTTGACAAAACTGGTGTTACCAATAAAAATATCTATTTTGAAGCCCTGAAGCGCGTCTGGGAAGAGCTAGATCCACAGCACCTAAAGAACTTGGTCGAGAGCATGTCGAAGCGCCTGCAGGAGGTCCTGAAGGCCAAAGTAGGACACATCAATTATTGAAATGCTTTTATTTTACTTTAATTTATGTTTTCTGTAGCCTAAATGAAGTGGGCACTTTATTTTGTCACTGGTTTTTTTTTCAACACAAATTGATTTTTTTTTTCTTTAAGTAAAACTCCTTTTTTTCAGTATTCCATAAGTGAAACTTAAAAAGAATATAAAAAATAAGATAATAAAAAAAATACATGTTCACTTTAATTTGAACCAAGTAAATGAGAGAAATTGAAAAAAACGATGAGGTGGGCACTTTATTTTGCCTATCAGTGTAGATCGAAACACAACAGTGCTGGCTAGCATACTCTGTAAATATTAGAATGAAAAACGTAAAGGTGATTGGTTTATGAATGCAAGAGGGCGAGCCCGGAGAGAATCTCTCAATTGTAGATTCGCCCTAATCAAAAAAAAAAAAACCCTAGACTTTTAAAACATTGAATATAACGAAATAAAGGGTGATGTCTTATAATTAAATTTTTAAGACTAGATGCTGACAAAATTACTTAATGCACACATACTATCACGGATTTCAAATATTAGTAAGGGAGGTCTCACATACAGCAGTGAACGCGTAACATTTTTCCTCGTTTAATGACATGTCAAAGAAAGCGTAAACAACGTTATTGTTTGCAATCTTCTATACAGCATTCAACATTGTTCGCAATCTTCCATACAACAGAACTGATTCCAGCGATTCTGGCTTAAATGCATGAAAGATCCCATGCATTTTTACCAAATCGATCTTGCCCTCTTTAAGATAACGCAAAAAATTAAATGTTTCTTTCAAACTGTGATTGGTGCACCTTCCCGAAATGTTTCATTCGCTCGACATTGTTGGACCTGTTGGGAGCGGCGGGAGCGGGATTGGCAGTTGGCGTTGACAAGTACCCTGGCAGGTGCATTGTTGGGCAGCCGTTGGACCGGTAGCCGATGGCTCAGCAGCCTGTTACTAGCAAACCGTTGGCTAGACAGCCGTTGGATAGGCAGCTATTGGCTAGGCAGTCGTGTGCTAGGTAGCCGGTTGATCCAAGCCAGTTAGACACAAACACAAGGAGCGAATTAAGGTGCTTGTTTATGATCCAGCTGGCAGCCATCCTTCGGTAAAGTGCGACATTGAGTTGAATAAACGGTGTGAGACAACCGGTTGCGAATGGGTTCACATAATCGCTTTTACTTTCAGAAAACGCATTAGCTGACAACATAAGAATGAATGTTACTAGTCATTAGAAGATAATTGATTTTAATTATTTGCTAATAACTGTTGCTTATATGACGCTTGTATTGCTGGCTAATGCAGTATCGTACAATATTAGCAAAGATGTGAATAAGACATTTTAGCAACCGGATCCTGCCAGTATACAGAAGACCAAAAAAGAACAAAATTCAAACGAAGACCATTTAAAACCCGTACTTTTCAGGACGACAAATTCGATTTACCCAGGTAAAGAGTTTGTTTGATTTTAATTTCTCTTGCTTAACGTTACACATTCTCAAAAGTTTAAAGTCAGCAGTGGCTGCCATTCGTCGCATATCGTGAACCATGTTTACAATTGTAAGTTTTGAATTTACGGTATCTACAATATGGCTCAAGAGTCATTTGACAAACAGTTTCTGCTTGATTGGCTTCCTCTAAATACAAATGCTTATTTAAATGAAAATTGCAAATTAGTCCAAGCTTTTCAGTGAAGACTAGGGTTGTCTTTTTATTTATTTTAATAAAAAATATAACTTTTTTTTTTGTAGAAATACAGGTCCATTTTCTAAAAGATTTTTTGCAAAATTTATGCAAATGTTTTGAAAACATTTTTTTTTGTAACATCAGAAATGACTTCACTAGAGCAATATTGCGTACTTATACCAGGATGTTCCTGTAGAAATCAGTTATTTTGTTCCAACTTTTTTATTTCTAACTACAAAGTATAGCAGCCCATTGATTGTTTTAAAACATTTAAGGCTTAATTTTCTAAGTGCGGATCTTATCGATATTATTTTATTCACTTTTTTTTCTGTCTGCCCTAATCAAAGATATCAACATCTGAAAAGGGCCAATATCGATTAGAGCAACAACTACAACTTTTGTTTGGCAACTGATAGAGACAAGTTCAGCACATAAAATTTGGTATTTTGGAAAGAATTTTAATTGAAAAGTTAGAGCATACTAACATAACACATTTTTTAAAGATGCTATCTTAGTAACTACTTAAAAATATTAATGGAAAACTAGGAAAATTTAAACTTGCACTTCACTTGAGCACTTAAAAAAACTGAAACACTTTTCTAATTCATCACTAGTAAAAGCGAGCAAATTTTTTTAAATTCCACTACAGAAAGCTTATTTTTTGACCGATAGGCCTATTTCGTGTTCGACTTACAGACTTACTAGTTTTTTACTTTTTTTTAACGTGATCAAGTGTTAGTTTAAAAATAAGTGTTTTAAAAAAAAATCCTTCATTTTAGAAGCTTTAGCAGAACAATTAAAACCAAAGATGGTTTAAATTAAAAAAAACCTGAAATTTTTCATGAGTCATCTTTATTTCTGCAACTTAACAAGAAAGATTTTTGATAAATGAAAATAAGGACCATCCTAATTAAATCATTCATGTCAAAAGAAGAACCTTGAGCTGAAGCTAGCCTAGAAGCAGCTTTGCCGAATGAGGAAGAGCTGATCGAATTCCCTCTTGAGGACGGTTGGAGTTGTGTCAAAGTAGCCATTAATAACGCCCAGGTGCCATTTAGTTTGTGGATAGAAATCTAAGGAACGACTGATTTGACGGGAGTGTCAGATGGTTTTAGACGAGAAGATTGCAGCGTGAGTGACCTTTGGAACCCATCAAAATGCGGAGCAATACAAACATAAGCGAAGGCAGCAAACTCTTTTTGTCCGTGGTAAGAAGCGCTTTCTGGAGTGTGAAGAAATGGAGCAGCTGTATCTTTCTCAAGAAACGTGAAAGTCCAACAAAAAAATCAACATATTCCGCAAAGGGCATGCGTCGCAAGCCGAAATATGTCGGGATAAAGTTGGAGGTCTCTTGACGGATGAACGTGAGGTAATCTCTAAGATGAACACCTCAATAGCATTTAGGCAGAACACCAAGTCAGCAGGAGAAATGACTTCATCAGAACGGTGGACTAGGGAGATGTGCCAACTTCTACGATAAACGATGTTAAAGATGCAATCAAACAGCTTAAGATCAATACAGCTGAGAAGGATAGTATCGCAGCGAAGCTTATTAAAAAAAGGCTCTGAGAAGTTGGCAAATTGTCTACACCAAATGATATTCAGGATTTGGAATTCAGAACAGCTTTCGAAGAAGTAGAAAGAGGGAGTTATATGCCCAATATACAAAAAGGGTACCAAGTTGGAATATGAGAACTACCGAGCGATCACTATTTTCAACGCGATCTTCCTACGCACCTTCTATTTATCGATTGCAAGGCTGCAAACGATACAATTGATCGTGAAGCGCTATGGAAGAGTATGGACGAGAACGGATTTTCCGGGATACTGTCTAGACTGAAGATATCGGATGTGTTATCAGACTCTTTTAAAGCATGTAAAAGAATTCGGTAAGACGATGGTCTTTCCTGACTCCTGTTCAACCCTTTGCTTAGTAGTGATGTTGAATAATTACGATTTGCACACAACACCCATTACATGCACAGTATTTTCCTAACGAACGATGACTGACGCCTCAATCTGCGCTGTAAATGCGTTACACTTGGAGCGATGAGAACATTAGATGAGCAGCCGGTGGACAGAACGTGTTGCTTTGGCCAGATCTTGCTTCTAGTCAATATGGAAAGCCTGTCTCAGGAAAGGTATGACGCAGTCGGAGTTACTAGACACAAATGGTTTAAACTCAACGGAGCTGCGACCAATTGAGAAATGTTGGGCAATCATTTAGCGGAATCCTTAAAAAACTCAATATTTATATTCAAAGAAAATTGGTATTCAGAATCAAATAACGTGGATACAACAGTGCGCTGCGTGGTACAAAATCTAATAAAAAATGTGAAACGTTAAGCTCGTCAGCCGGTTATAATATTTTCCGTTGTTTTTTTTCCATTCAATTATTTTTTGTTGACTTATTTTCTCATGTTGTGACAACCACCGATGCCAGGAAGATGACTCCATCACCTGCACGATTGGTATTGAACCCAGACCCAATGGGGTGCCAAGTGGCAGTCACGCTTACCACTATATATATAGATAAAGATAGAAACTTTCATTTTGAGGAGAAAATATACTGGCAAACCGCAGCAAAACCGATTAATTTGTATTTACCCTTATTCCTGCTCTGCCTTATCATAAAGCAGTCGATAGCAACCTCATATCATATTGTTTTAAAAATATAAGTCATCCAAAGCAAATTTTTATAGATCAAATCATCGAGAAAGTGAACAATGCCACCCAGTATTAGGGAACTTAAAATCTCCCAGTTCCTATCGAAAATTTTCAAAATCAAATCACCCTTCCATCTGATGCACCGAGTTGCTCACTTGTAGTTATATAATTTTCTCCATTATCTTTTCAATTTTATCAAAAAAGTACAATCTCTTTCAATTTGTCATCATTTCGTTGGCTTCTTTCAAGTCTCGTAGTATCTTACTAGTCGCTTTATTCACCATCGTTGCTCTCCGCCAAGCCAGAAAAAAAAAGTCTCGAGAAGGTCTCGCGATTACTCGAATATATAGACTGTGACTTGTCGCTTCGCAAATTATTCGCTCTACCACCAACTGCTTTGGCCCCTTCAGCTGGTGACCGTCGAGAAATCTTTGCCTTAGCGGTAGCTTATTCTGGAGAAATTTCACATTTTTCCCCAACACTTAAGGGTAAAATAAAGGGCAGCAGTTTCCAGTCCTTCCCCAATCTTCGAAGGCAGTCAAAAAGATGAAGCATAAAAAAAAAACTTCCTTTCTCAACCGCGTTTAATTTCCTATTAAATATTTCTCCTTTCGCTTCGCCAAACTCTTCGGTACAGTTCAAGATCGTAGATTACAATTTTCATGAAAGAAAGATCCTTTTCAGCGTCATCTCTTACGGCAGAATCGGGAACCGGTGCAAAACCCAAACCTTTAATATCAAACCCCCCTGCCCCGTTGCTGGCCCCGTTGCCTCCGGCGGCAGCTGACTGTGAACCTAGTCAGCGCACAAGCTTTCGTCGTCTCGGCTTTCCCTTCCCCGTTGCTTCAGAACCAGCACATTACTTTTCGTGGGAGAATTTTCTTCGACTTTTCCTTTTGGGTGACACAAGAAACTTCCAACGTCCCATCCACACTGGGTGCAGAAAATTTCCGTGGAGCAAAGCTTTATCTTCGCCATTCAACTTGAATTATCACGTAATTGATTTTTGAATAGCAATTCCTGTTACCAACCCGAACGGTTTCCGGGCTGACTATTTCGCTGAATGTAGTTGGTTGCGTTCAGTTAAATGGAACAAGGCTAGCTAAATGTAGGTTCGTTACAGAAGCTCTCAGCGAATACAAAGGTTCAGTAGAAAATGTTCCGATGAAGGAAGATATCAGGTTTTCTGTTTCGGTTAATCATAGCCTGCTTGAAAAAAAACTTTGAAAAACGGATATATTAATAAACCCTAAACAAAAACCACAAAATCAGTGGAAAATATCCACTAAAAATTCACTTAACTTTCCTGTGATTCAGGTAGTGAAAACTGCTATTCAAAATCAAGTGAATCTTATATGTCCAGTGGAATGTAAATGATAAGTCAATTATAATTAATTATCTCTGATCATGTCTTCTTTTGAAAGGAAATTAAAGCCGTTGGTCCCAGCCCATGTGGGATACGTAGGGTCCAGGTTGTCTCCCTGGCGTGACGAATCAGCCTCAGGTTGAATGTCACGTTAATACTAAACAACAACAACTACAAGAACAACATTCGATGATGAAAACATTATATTTCACTCTACAATGACTTTGTAGCTTACGTTTGTGTTCAGATACCTTGTGATCAAAAAGTTCCGGTAATTTTCAATTTAAAAAGGCCGCCTTTATTTTTTCGGTAAAATCTTTTTAGTGTAAGATGGCAACACTAGTTCTGATATTCTGTCAAAGTGTGAGAGCAAATTATCCATTAGTTTTGTTTTGACAACTGCTTTTGTTAGTCGAAAAATAGACGCTCGGCGATTTTTACCATGGATAAAAAATTGGAACAACGCGTTTGTGTGAAATTTTGTGTTGCAAACGGATTTTCTGCATCGGAAACGCTCAGAATGTTGCAAAAAGCCTTTGGTGAGGACTCTATGTCACAAAATCGTACATTTGTTTGGCACAAAGACTTTAAAGAAGGCCGTGAAAGCGTGAGTGACATGCCGCGTTCTGGACGACCATCGACCTCAACTACCGATGAAAACATCGCTTCCGTGAAGAATTTAGTTATGGAAAACCGCTCAATTAGCATTCGGGAGATAGCTGCACTCCTTGATATCTCATTTGGATCGACCGAACACATTTTGACGGAAATTCTGGGCATGAAACGCATTGAAGCACGACTTGTTCCAAAAGAGCTGAATTTTTTGCAAAAACAGCATCGAGTTGAGGTCGCTAAACAGATGATTGCGAACGCAGATAGCGATCCCACATTCATGGAACGCATCATAACTGGTGATGAAACGTGGGTATATGAATTTGATATGCTCACAAGTCAACAATCGTCCGAATGGCGCGCCGAAGATGAGCCGAAACCAAAAAAATCACGACAAAGTCGCTCCAAAATTAAAGTTTTACTGACCGTTTTCTTTGATTTTCGCGGTGTCGTCCATTCTGAATTCCTTCCAGAAGGTCGAACGGTTAACAAAGAGTATTATTTACAAGTTATGAGACGTTTGCGTGAGGCAATTCGAAAGAAGAGGCCAGAATTGTGGCGCAATAATTCGTGGATTTTACACCACGATAACGCTCCATCACACACCGCGCTCACTATTTGTGAATTTTTGGCCAAGAACTCCACCAATACCATCAAACAAGCACCATATTCACCAGACCTTGCCCCGTGCGACTTCTTTCTCTTCCCAAAACTGAAAATTCCGCTCAGAGGTAGGCGTTTTGAATCGATTGATGCGATAAAAAAGAATTCGCTGGAAGAACTGAAAGCCATACATTCATCGGCCTATAAAAAATGTATGGATGATTGGATAAAGCGCTGGCATATGTGTGTTGCCTCTAATGGCGAGTACTTTGAAGGCGATAATAAAGATATCAATTAAAAATTGAAATAAATGCGTTTTTTTTCAAATTACCGGAACTTTTTGATCACAAGGTAAGTCATTTGAAGAGTATATAACGTCAAACTCATACATTTTCTTTGATAATATTACCAATAAAAATAATTTTAATACGCTGTTATTGCAGCAGTTCTTGTGACATTTTTCATGGCACTACATCTTTGATTTCTATATAAGGGTACACTTTACAAGTATGAACACTAAGAGCAAAAAAAAAAGTAGTCAACATTTGCACGTTAATAAATCGTTAATCGTTAATTTGACTGAAGTATCCCAGAATTCTTTCAGCTCATCTTCTTCTATAGTACGAGTAACTCTATCCCATCTTATCCCGTGAAATTATGTCTGTATTCTCGCCATTGCTCGTGTAGTTGTGGATTCAGTGGGTCGTCCTATTCACACTCCTGCTTCTGGTGATCTTGAAGAAAAATCTTCACCATTATGATGAACGGTCGCTTTAATCCCAATAGATCGAATAAATGGGAAGCATCTGACAAAACGCACCGCTTCGTCATTTCTGCAGAATCACTCCATGGCGGGCTCCTAAGATCAACCCAACGTTTTCACAGCTACTGTTGACGTATCCAATTCAAGGATCGATCGATCTCTAAATCCCTCGAGAATCCTGACGCTTGCAGCAACTCAATCACCTTAGACACGTTCCTTACGAGTTCAATCTTCGATGTCGTCCACACCAGACAGCATGTCATCCACGTTAGATCCTTTCTGAGGACTCTTGCCGTTATTGAATTTCGCCTCACAAAACGGCGCACATTAATGACCCGCAGTGTCCGCGAGCCTTCGCTGGGACAATGGATCCGGCTTGAAAGACCAAATGTTCGTGCTTCAAACACAATGTCTCCGAACACCGAATAAATTAAAAACGCGACATTAATTCGTAATCCACTTTATTTTTATGCGATCTGGAAGTCTTTGTTATTATAAACGACAGTGTTGAAACCACGGCAATTTTCTTACTTCTCCCTTATTTGACTATTTGATAAAAGACCAGCTGACTTTCGATGGACAAGCAATCGAGATGACATTTGCACGCTTCAACTTTTGGCAATCGTCTCCTTTATGCCTGCCATGCTCTACCAGATACATTTGATCAAATGGACATTTGATCTGATGAACGTTTAGTTGAACGAACATTCGTGCATTTATAACTTTATTTTGCAAAGCATTTACAGTTCCCGGCCACCTGATCCACTTCTAATAAATGTATTATTGTTGAGGAAAAACGCATATTTTTGAAAGGGTAGGGTACTCCAATACATGTTTCCAAAAATAAAAATAGACTCTATTGTCGAACATAGCCCAAAGATTTTCAGTTGGGTTTAAATCAGGGTGCTGTGAACGGAAGGATGAAGGATACTTGCATTTTCTTATCCGTATGTTTCAGGTCGTAGTCTTTCTGGAAAATGTAATTATCTTCAAGACCCATTTTCGGCAAAGATTTTTCAATATTCTCGTTCAGAATATCTATAGACCCACCTGCCGTCATCAAACCATTGATTAGTGCCAGATTCCTCACTCCAAACCATGAGAAACATCCACAGACCATTATGTTTTGACCGCCGTGCTTCATGCTTCAGCCCTTCATCGCTTTTCTGCCAAACTCGCAGTCGCCGTTTTCTGTTGAACAGCTCAAAATTTGATTCGTTTGACCAAACAATCCTGTTACAGAACTCCAGTGACATCCTTATATGGTTACTTGCAAACCGCAATCGCCTCTTCTTTTTTACCTTAATTAAGAACAGTCGCTTCCTAGCAAATACATGGTGCGGCAGAAAATAATGCGAAGATGTTCAAACTTGAGTATTGGGTTAATTCGTGTAGCTAGTGACTAATTTCTGTCGAAAGTGTATTTGTTTATGTTTACTTTCAAGTGCTGCATCCAAACATTCTATTTGTTTTATTGCAAATTCGTCAAAATGTTCGCGAAAGAAGTGATCACCAGTTTGTTGCTCGCCCAGAAGAAGCCGACAGAGATTGCCAAGGTGGTAGGGTGCCACTTGGCAACAGTTTACCGCATAAAAAAGTCACTCCAGGATGGTACCAAGCAGCGAAAGCCAGGAAGCGGACGTCCGCGCTTTGCACGCACGCCGAAGGTGATCAATCGGTCCGTGCAAAAATTGCTCGCAACCCGGTGCGTTCCATAAGAAAACTTGCAAAGGAAGCCAATATTTCGGAGAAATCCATGTGGATAATCATCAAAGAAGACCTGCATGCATCTTCCAGAGCCAGAGTGAAACGCCACTTGATTACGGACCGGGTCAGGGAACAACGAGTGACTCGTTCCAAGAGACTGCTTTCCTTGTTGAAGAAGGAAAAAATGATAATCCTGTTCTCCGACGAAAAGCTTTTCAGCATCGATGCTGTGGCCAACAGCCGCACGGACCGGTTCATTTCACCGCAGAAAATGGAGAACGTTCCGGAAAAAGTGAAATTCAAATTTCAAACCAAACATCCGGCTGGTGTCATGATGTTTGGCTTAGTGGCGTCCAACGGTTTGAAAATGCCGCCTGAGTTCATTGATGCTGGAGTTAAAATCAATACCAAAGTGTATATCGATATTTTAAAGGACCAAGTGCTTCCTTGGGTGAAGACCAACTTCTCCGAGGACCAAAACGTTGTCCTACAGCAGGATGGAGCGCCGTGTCACACGTCCAATCGAACCCAAAAATGGTTGAACGATAACATGAAGTTTTGGCCGAAGGATTTGTGGCCCCCGAGCAGTCCAGATCTTAATCCGTTGGATTATTCGATTTGGGCATATGTTGAAGCACGAGCCTGCAAAACATCACACCCTAGTGTGAAAACCCTGAGTCAGCCATAAGACGCACATGGCAGTCAATGTCGGAGGACTACGTCCAAAAGGCATGTTCTGGCTTCCGACGTCGGCTCAAGGATGTTATTAATAAAAATGGAGGATAAATTGAATAAATTTGTTTAAAAGGACTTTTTAATGATAACTGCACTCGAAAATGTTGATATTATTGCTTGAATTAGTTGAAAATGGGATTTGAAAGATATAGAACAAATTTTCGCATTATTTTCTGCCACACCCTGTAGGCTTTTAAACCGTGCTCAGCAATGCGTCGTTGAACTGTACGATCGGAATCGGAAGGCTTTAGCTTTTCTCTGATGCATTTAGTGTCTTCTCGGTGATTGGACGTACGATTACGTCCTTGTCTAGTTTGAATTGCGACATTTTCAAGCTTTCGGTGTTTCACAATAATTTTTTGATCTGCTTCATGCTTCACACCATACTTTTTGACAACATTCAGTGAGATTCGTTTTTTAAGCAATTACGCACGGTAAGATGTTGAACTTGAAGTGTTATTTTCTTTCTTCCGATGATCGATTCTTTAAAAAAAATAGACACTTGAGCAGGAACCCGCTTCCATCTCACAAGTGTAGCAATGATATGTGATGGATGTTAATAACGGAATGGCAAAAGTATGATTAACAAGGTAGGTCAAATGAATGTACACGGATTGTTTTCTCTAATGGATCTTTTCTATTGCCATACCGTAAACACAAGCTTATTTTACTTTTCACAACAAGTTAGTTAAAATGAATGTGTATAGTCAAACTTTTACACTAAATTTAATGAATGACACCCATTTGTGTGTACAGAACTTGTAATAAAGTTGTGATTGATACGGATTTGTAAAGATATCGCGGCCTAATTAGTATACGGCTCGATTTTTGAATATTAGTATTCATCACAATGATATTTTATGCCTATCCCGGAAGTATGTTGAATCCGAACAAAATATTAACAATAAGGTGCAGTGGTTTACTCCGGTCATCTTAGTAGTTGGCAAAACAATGTTATGATATGTAAGTTTGAAGCCTTGTCTGATACATGAATACATGATAGATCTTTACATTCTCATTGTGCTGTTACAATAGTTGTAAGCTATTTATCAATGCCTAGCATCACTTATCAATATCAAATACTGCCAATAAATGGTAATTAAGCCATTCAGAGTAATCAAAACGACTCTAATGAAAACTCTGGCTCGTTTCGATTAAACTTTTACCATCAAGTCCCTACCTGCATTCTAATCTTTGTCAACATATGTAAGCTAATGCCAACCACTACTTCTGACCGTTCATATTCTCTACACTGGAACGTGACGAATATCATCGTCCAACTCAGATTCTGGCAACAGTTGTTGATCCCTGCGGAATAACAATGGTACCCATCTCACCATATTCTATGTATGCCGGCAGATGGATGTCAACTTTTCCCCAAGGATCGTGAATGATGCCTCTCTGGATAGAATAGCAATTTCGAAGTATGCAGACACGGAGTGCAATTAGATTTGTTCGTTCGAGTTTGAAATTAATTAAATAAAGTGTGGGTATTTGAATTGCAGTGCACGTTTTCGACATGAAACAGTTCATTCGGGGTTGGTTAGTTCTTGCTCAATTATGTTGGTCAGTTTGAAGCCTCCGTGGGTGTGTTACTGAACTTTATTACTGGCGAGTGCTCATTTCATTGAAGCTCTGATCGTTCTTATGACTGTTTGATGTGTTTTTACACCTGAAGATGATCTTCGTTTTGCTCAGTTATCTAGTATGATTCTTCATGCCACTCAATTAAATTAAATCTTATGAGACAGGCATCAAAAGCTCTCTACTGTGGAGGGGCATCAACAAGTTGAGATGAAATAAGATTTTAATTTGCCCAGAAAAACAGTAATGGGTGTCCGGATATAAATTTGGTATCATCACAGGAACATTGAAGGTTTGAAAGAAATCCGAACAAATATATTTCCCAACACATTTTCCTCAAGTATGTTCCTTTACGCTTTGCAATAATAGATTTAAATTTCACCCTCACGCCCACACTTTCGAACCTTTGACTTGACTCTTGCCATCAAGGTTTGGACAAGCTTCTTTCTCTTCTCTGGTTTTGTAAGTTTATGTAGACTTCTGCAATCCAACTTTTTTTACATTCCTACCTCCAAAACCTTCAAATTTTAAAATATATTTTTTTTCATATATTTCCTTTATTTCAGAAATCATCAAACCGGGCTTTTCTGTATGTATGTATGTATGTATGGTAGCCACCATCCCTTCATGCCCTTGGCTTGGATGCAGCTCCACTTAATAGCAAGATCAAATTGAGCCACCGATCTGAATTCACAATATCGCTGTATGAAGGGCCAAAAACGGAGGGGTGGACCCGTAAGCAGAGACACTCACGCGAAATCCACGGGAAATTAAGAATCTCCTTCCAACGATACGATCCAACAATTCGAATAACCCAATTCGCAATACTTATTAAGCTTTCTACAGGATGGCTTGTTAAGAAGGGCGCGTCACTCTCACTGAAACTGTTGGAGTAGAATTCGCAGCATCACAATCGAATCGGTAGGATAAAGAAAATGATAATGCTCGTTCCCTCCTAGACTCAGGCAGTCAATCAAACCATCGTCCAATTTCAGCTTGAATGATACCCTGATGCTCCTTCCCAACCCAGTATTTATTATATATAATGTACATAATATGTCATAATATGCAATAAATGTAGTATGTAATAGAGCAATGAAATATACTATAATATTTAATTAAAATATGCCATGGTTGGAATTCGTCATCCTGTAATTTAAATATGGTTATAAATAAAATAATATGATGAAATAGTTAAAATTGTAATAATAGGCATATGATAATCATATGCAGCTTGGTGCATCTTTACAGCTCAATCAGTGGCAGATGAATATAACTCTGGAATGTGAAGGTCTTATTGCAACTAAATAAAATATAAACCATTTAATTATACATGAATCAAAAAAATATGTATTTATTCATGACATATAGATATACATAATCAGCAGAATTGAAGAGCATTTATTAATTTTAATAATATTCAATGATTTAAATTCATAGAAAAACACCTTTACATACAATGAAATAAAATATCTGTACATACTATCTGGAATCAATTTCCTTGTAAACTTGAAGCAAATGAAATTTAATTATTATTATTAATCTTTTAGTAAATATTTTCAATATGATATACTAATATATATAATGATGATATGATGAAAACAATACGATGTTGTAATAGTATACACATAAAAATTAAATGCACCTATTTGTCTTTTCTGCTGTGATGTTAGATGATTGAAACTCTGAAATGGCGAAAATTTCCAAAGTGATATAATGAAAGAAAGTTGATCACCGGGCAGCCAAGCAGAATAGCAAAGAAAATTTAAGCAAACAATTAGCCGAAATAACTTTCATATGATTATGATTACTGCCCAAAAACGGAAGCTTAATAAATCCACAAAAAAGAAAAAAAAACAGAGAGAAAAAGAAAAATGAAATTTGAATTCTCCGATAACTCTTGCTTTCTACTGGGCCCATAAATAATTCTTTATATCTGTGCAATAGAAAATGAGAGATCATAAACAATTTTAGTTTTTGAATTATTAAACTTTTCTTGAAATTTTATTTAGTAGAATTTGTCGTATGATCCTTTCTAAACAAAAACGTCAAAAACCATCCTATCTTTTCAAATACATATCGTGGGTTAGGTCGGCTAAAACTTACGACGATGCATAAATGCGAACCTGAAAATAGCTTTAAAAATATTGTGAAGGGATGTTATAATATAAAATGATAGTAACAATTATATTTGTACTGTCTGCATGTCTGTAGACTGATGTCCAGCTGCAATTGTAGACGTACTTGCATTATCATTGCCACGAAGGAAACAAAAAAATTAAAATTATTAAACAACACTTGGGAATTCCATAGATGATCTGAAATTATACACCGTATAAAGAATACTTCCATTTTTGTGGTAGGGTAAGATTTCAGCATGCCACCTTCCTACATCGCGTTGGTGGAACTGCTTCCTAAGGTATAGCTGACGCGATACAGCGTTTATTACTCAACCGCTGGATGCCAGGAGCTGTTTGAGCTGCACCTCCTTGGTGGACAGACGCTCGGAACGCACCTCCTCAATCTAGCTGAAGTCAGAAGGACAACAGTGCCCAGGCTGCACTACCAGCTAAGTACGCAACCCTTAGCTGGCGGTCTTTGTCATCTCTTGACCCGTGGAAGCATGAGGTAGGAACTTGTGAGGACCAGTGCTATGTTGCGGGGACGTACGCTCCATCCCAGTTGTCTACTCACCATTTTGCAGCCCTCCCACCCCGGCTTTTTTTTCCCCAACACCTCTTTTCTCCCCCCCAAAAAAAATTTTTTTAACCCCAAAAAATAAAACTAATCAAATTTCTTTTCATTGAAATTTTATCTTCGTTGTAAGGACTGATTAACTCTGCTTTCTAGCTTTTACAGGACTATTAGGATATTCATTCATATCCAATTTTAATTTTGCAGTTATAATCCAGTGGCTCTAAGTTATATTTTGTGAATACATACACACTTAGAAAATTTTACAGTATTCGGTAATTTTTTACCGAACTTTCAACAGCTGAACGTTCGGTTATCCGATTTACCGGATTTCGGTGAAATTTTACAGTATTCCGGTAAAAAATTACCGGAACTTGTCAAATTTTACCGAAATCCGTTAAATCAAATTATCGAACGTTCAGCTGTTGAAAGTTCGGTAAAAAATTACCGAATACTGTAAAATTTTCTAAGTGTGTAAATTATATTCTATTATGGGCTGCAATATGGTGAGTCGACAACTGAAAAGGAGCGTGCGTCCTCGCAACATAGCTCTGGTTCTCACAAGTTCCTACCTCATGCTTCCACGGGTCAAAAGATGACAAAGACCACCAGATAAGGGTTGCGTACTTAGCTGGTAGTGCTGCCTGAGCACTGTTGTCTTTCTGACTTCAGCTAGATTGAGGAGGTGCGTGCAAAGCATCTGTCCACCAAGGAGATGCGGCTCAAACAGCGTCTGTCCTGGCATCCAGCGGTTGAGTAAGAAACGCTGTATTGCGTCAACTATACATTAGGTGGCAGCCGCACCAAGGCGATGTAGGCAGCGTGACCCCGGTAAAGTAGCATGCTGAAATCTTACCCTACCACGAAAAATGACAGTATTCTTTGTACGGTGTTTAATTTCGGATTATCCATGGAATTCCCAAGTATTGTATAGTAAGCATACACAATGGTTTTCCTTCGTGGCAATAATAATGCAAGTTTGTCTACAATTGCAGCAGAACCACAATCTGCAGACATGTAGACAGTACAAATATAATTGTTATGATAATTTTATATTGTAACAATATAAAATATTTTTATTTTTAATAATTTTTATGCTATTTTCAGCTTCGCATTTATGCATCGTGGTAAGTTTTAGCCCACCTAACCCACGTTATGTATTTGAAAAGATAGGCTGATGTTTTACCTTTTTTCAGAAGGGATGACAAAATTGATTTGAATTTTTTTCCTCCTTCATCCAAAAAATTTAACAATTTAAATACTAAAATTGTTTATGATCGTTCATTTTCTGTTCCACAGATAAAAAGTGTTATTTATGGGCCCAGTAGGAAACAAGAGTTATCGGAGAATTCGAACTTTCTTTTACTTTTCCTTTTTCTCTTTCTGTGTTTTTCTCTTTTTGTGGATTTATTAAGTTTCCGCTTTTGGGCAGTAATCTTAATCATATGAAATTATTTTCGGCTTATTGTTTGCTTACATTTTCTCGCTATTCTGCTAGGCTGCCCGGTGATCAACGTTCTTTCATTACATGTCTTTGGAAATTTTCAGAGTTTCAACCATCTTACATCGCAGTAGAAGAGGCAAACAGCTGCATTTTATTTTTACTTGTCTATTATCTAGTATCTCATCACAACATGGTATTATTTTCATCATATCATCATTTAATATTAGTTCAATTTTATTATTTATTGAAAAAATAAATAATAATAATTAAATTTCATCTGCCTGAAGGTTATAATAAAGTTGATTCCACATAGTACAAATATTTTATTGCATTGTATCTTATGATGTTTTTGATATTAAATGCTCTTCAATTCTGCTGATTATGTATATCCAGATGTCATGAATACATACATATTTTTTATTTATTCATGTAGAATTAAATGTTTTATGTTTTACTAGCTAAACCCGGTGCGAGCGCTGCTACGCTTGCAACTAAATGATTTTTTTTATAGAACTGGCACATTTATGGTTGTTTTTCAGCATGAGTTTTTTTCTTGACTAAGCAGGGTTTCAAACTTCTATCAGAACATGATTTTTACTCGATAAATACACATTTTGTGTAACCTGGATAGTTCTCATGTTTGGTAGAAATTTGTGTTTCATTTGTATTGGAGCCCTCCAGAGGGAGGCGGTTTCTCAACCCATCATACAATCATTGCCTTCAAAACCCCCCATATGACAAATTTGGTTCCATTTGCTTAATTAGTTCTTGAGTAATGTAGAAATTTCTGTTTCATTTGTATAAAAACCCCTCCCCCTTTCAGAAAGGAGAGGGGTCTTGAACCACCATAGAAACGTTCTTGCCTCCAAAAACTCCCACATGCCAAAATTGGTAACATTTGCTTTATTAGTTCTCGAGTTATGTAGAAATTTCAGTTTCATTTGTATGGGAGTCCCCCACCCCCCCTCTAGAGAGAGGAGGTGTCTCAAACAACAATAGAAACATATTTTGCCTCCAGAAAACCCCACATGCCAAATTTGGTACCACTTGCTTGATTAGTTCTCGAGTAATGCAGAAACTTCTGTTTCATTTGAATGAGAGCCTCGCCTTCCAGTGGGGGAAGGAACCTCAAACCACCTTAGACAAATTTCTTGCCTCCAAATCTCTTAGATGCTAGATTTGGTTTGCTTTGTATGATTAGTTCTCGATATATGCAAAAATTCTTGTTGTATTTGTATGGGAGCCCCCTCTTCCAGAGTAGGAAGGTGTCTCTTTCTATCATAAGAACCTCTCCCGGCTACAAAAAACCATCCATACAAAATTTCACTTCGATCGGTTCAGTAGTTTTCGAGCCTATAAGGTTCAGACAGACAGACAGACAGACAGACAGACAGACAGACAGACAGACAGACAGACAGACAGACAGACAGACAGACAGACAGACAGACAGACAGACAGACAGACAGACAGACAGACAGACAGACAGACAGACAGACAGACAGACAGACAGACAGACAGACAGACAGACAGACAGACAGACAGACAGACAGACAGACAGACAGACAGACAGACAGACAGACAGACAGACAGACAGACAGACAGACAGACAGACAGACAGACAGACAGACAGACAGACAGACAGACAGACAGACAGACAGACAGACAGACAGACAGACAGACAGACAGACAGACAGACAGACAGACAGACAGACAGACAGACAGACAGACAGACAGACAGACAGACAGACAGACAGACAGACAGACAGACAGACAGACAGACAGACAGACAGACAGACAGACAGACAGACAGACAGACAGACAGACAGACAGACAGACAGACAGACAGACAGACAGACAGACAGACAGACAGACAGACAGACAGACAGACAGACAGACAGACAGACAGACAGACAGACAGACAGACAGACAGACAGACAGACAGACAGACAGACAGACAGACAGACAGACAGACAGACAGACAGACAGACAGACAGACAGACAGACAGACAGACAGACAGACAGACAGACAGACAGACAGACAGACAGACAGACAGACAGACAGACAGACAAATTAAAGTTAACACATTGTATTTTTTTTATTATCTTATTTTTTATTCTTATTCTTTTTAAGTTTCACTTATGGAATACTGAAAAAAAAGGAGTTTTACTTAAAGAAAAAAAAAATAAATTGTGTTGAAAAAAAAAACAGTGACAAAATAAAGTGCCCACTTCATTTCGGCTACAGAAAACATACATTAAAGTAAAATAAAAGCATTTCAATAATTGATGTGTCCTACTTTGGCCTTCAGGACCTCCTGCAGGCGCTTCGACATGCTCTCGACCAGGTTCTTTAGGTGCTGTGGATCTAGCTCTTCCCAGACGCGTTCCAGGGCTTCAAAATAGTTATTTTTATTGGTAACACCAGTTTTGTCAACCCTGGCATCGAGAATCGCCCACAAATTCTCGATGGGATTGAGGTCCGGGCTTTGTGAAGGCCATTCCAGCGGTTTGATCCGACAAGACCGGAAGAAAGACTTGGTCTTCTTGGCAGTATGCTTCGGGTCGTTGTCCTGCTGGAACACGAATTTCTCTTCAAGGCCCGTCTGGATCAGCGAAACCTCTAGATTTTCTCGCAGGATCATGCGCGAAGTCGAGAAAAACCCGAAGGTAACTGTCCGCGAGATCCAGGAAACCCTTCAGTTATCAGTTTCCGGTCGAACTGTTCGTCGCCGTCTCGTAGCACAGGGGTTGAATAGCAAACTTGCCCGGAAGCGCCCATTTATCAGCAAGGCAAACAAAGCCAAACGGCTTAAGTTTGCTAAGGAGCATGCTGATAAGCCCCTAGATGAGGTGGGCACTTTATTTTGCCTATCAGTGTATAATAATATAGATTTGTGCGCAATCGATTATAATACTTATTGTATTCGTGCTATTCGTTTCCAATTATTAACTATCAATTAATTATCAATTATAATATTAGTTAATTATTCTAATTATTAATTACATATCATTTTTATATTCATTAGGAAAGCAATAATAATAATAATGAAATTTTATCTGCTTCAAGGTTACAAGTGAGGTGATTCCAGGTTATATGGATATTTCGTTACATAGTACCATAAAGTATTTTTAATTGATTTTTTTTTTTTTTTAAAATAATAAATGCTCTTCGTTTTGCTGATTATATATACATATGTCATGAATACAAACATATTTTTTATTGTTGCATATATAAAAATATTTTTTTGTTTTTGCTTTATTTAATTGCAATTTGACCTTCACATTCCAGAGTTACATTATTCTGCCACTGATTGAGCTGTACAGAAGCACCAAGCTGCATACTATTATCATATGCCTATTATTACTATTTTAATTATTTCATCATATTATTTTATTTTTAACCATATTTAAATTACAGGATGACGAATTTCAACTAAGGCATATTTTAATTCAATATTATAGTATATATCATCGCTCTATTAAATACTGCATATATTGCATATTATGACATATTATTTACATTATATATTATAAATACGGGGTTTGGAGGGAGAATCAGGGTTTCATTCAAGCTGAAACTGGACGATGGTTTGATTGACTGCCTGAGTCTAGGAGGGAATAAACAGTATCATTTTCTTTATCCTATCGATTCGATTGTGATGCTGTGAATTCTATTCCACCAGTTTCAGTGAGAGTGACGCGCCCTTCGTAACAAGCCATCCTGTAGAAAGCTTAATAAATATTGCGAATTGGGTTATTCGAATTGTTGGATCGTATCGTTGGAAGGAGATTCTTAATATCCCGTGGATTTCGCATGAGTGTCTCTGCTTACGGGTCCACCCCTCCATTTTTGGTCCTTCATACAGCGATATTGTGAATTCAGATCGGTGGCTCAATTTGATCTTGCTATTGAGTGGAGCTGCATCCAAGCCAAGGGCATGAAGGGATGGTGGCTACCATACATACTTACATACATACACATATATTATATTCTATTACGTACATCACATACATATATTCATTAACAAAGGCTAACACCCAGATAAGTCATACACATTTTTGCATTTCTGTAGAGGTTTGTCTACATATGCAAGTTTTTGAGTCAGTGTGTGTTTTCAAGGTATTTGAGTTATATAGGAGAAGAAAACCTGAGGATATACCTTCAGAACGAAAAAAATAAATAAATTATGGCGATACCTCACACACACGGCACATACGATTTTATTAGAAAGTATCGTTGCGTATACGCAACAGAGGAAGAAAATGAATTTCACGATCATGTGGAACTTGGATAATTTTTGTTTGATTATTTGAAGAAGTTTTGTTTGCCCATAGTTTGTCAATTAGTTTTAAATCAGACCACATACAGCAATCGGTACCTCAAACCACGCCTACACACTTATTTTACGGCTTAAGATCAGTGCCACGTCATATTCCACAATGCATCATGATGAGAAAAAGAAGAAATTACTCATCACAAACAAGCAGACAGCCACCAACCGCGCCCCGTCGTCGTCATTGTCAGCACAGTAGGAAATCGCAAAAATCGGATTTGACTCACAGCGTGTATTTTTTTGCAAAGTTAGACCCGGTTGGAGATTTGGACCGTTGACAAGATGCTACCGAACAACAAGACTAGAGTAACTGGTGAACGGCAGCGAGGGACACAGAATACAACGAGCGTGCCCGACTACAAAAGGACGAATACTGTTGTTTATGGCACCAACATTCGGTTTGGGCACTGCGAGGAGGGATGCTAGAATTTTTCCCGTTTTCATCGCTCGAAAGCGGGTTTCCTGTTTTTCAGTGTTAGAAAATCTCTATAGATGCGTCTTCGTGGGGTTAACGAAGGTGAGGAGGTTTTCCGCTTTCACCACTTTGTACCGATCTCTCATGCGCTTTGTGCTGTTGATGTTGACGCTGCTTGCTGGCTGGCTGTTGAGCAAAACAAGATGTTAAACATCTCAACTTGAAAGGAGTAAATGTGGGAGGAACAACGTCTTGTGTACTGTGTAGCTGCTTCCTTCCTTTTGTATCCTTTTCATGGATACATGGTGGTCGCAGGGATGCGACGGTACCGGATACGAGATTTCCGCACTGGATTTGGAATCTACGATACGACGGCAAAGAGGGTCGGTACCTAATGGAGAAGAATGCCACTTGTGCTATCCTGCGGTTGAGTGTGGCACAGGGATTTTGCTACTGTGCTTCTCCACGGGGAAGCAATGAATGAGACTCTGAGCCCCTGAGTAAAAGAGATTAGCTTCGTTTGGTCTTTTTAATGTTGGCTTTGATAAGCGTGACATGCGATTGTTGATCGCTGGTTAGTTTCCTGCGATGTTTAGTGGTAAACAAATTTCATGGTATTTAACCTGCTTGCAAGAGTCGCTTGTTAATTACATTTCATTTTGTTTTTGTTTTTCTACAGCAGAATGACTATGTTGGAAAAACTGGTGTCCCTTGTGTGTCAGTGGCAGCAGATTCCATCAAAGTGAAAAAGAATAATCAATTTTAAAATAATGTGATCCTATAATCTCAAACAAAAGGATGCCTCTAGGAATCTTTATTTTTCTGTGTGAGTGCCCTTGAAGGGTGTTTGGGAATAAATATCAGAAACTTACATGTTTTCTTTTCACCACCTTAGCCATTTGACAATATAATGAGAAACGGCTGGCTGCAATTAATTTTTGATTGAAGATAATTATATTTGCAGAACATATTGTAGGTTCTGACTGAAAGAACACGAAATAAATCAGTCTACTGTGTAATATTCGAAAAACAATGTGATCTTCAAGCAGTTTTTTAATAGATTTTTTACAACTAAGTGGAAATGGAAAAATAAATCCATATGCAGGTGCCTACTACATAACGAGAAATGTTCACGTTGTTAAACGCACGATTTAAAAATATACGACATATTTGAGTCGCTGGGATCAATCACTTTCCATTGATAACTACCATAAATTGATCTAGTTTACGAATTATTTTGGGATGCAGTTACATGAAGATGATCGACTGTTGCAGAATAAACAATATAAACTTTATCTTCTCATCAAAATGAGACCCTGGGAGTGGACAGCAATTTCGGCTAGAACCAAATATATGAAGATAAAGTATTGATGAATCCTGGTGAGTGTGCGCTTTTTAAGTGGAATACCTGTAACTAGAAAATGAGAAGAAAGATTAGTAACTTCCCTTTAATTCCAACTATTTTTATTGCTACAATGTGCAGACTTCTTCAGTGTCGTGTACTAAAAAGCGGCTGAAAGAAAACCTTCGCCACCTGCCGTATATATATTATTTTCCAAATACAAACACTTGTTACTATTGCTAACACCTATTGCATAACATACTCTGAGCCAAAAAAAGATATACTTAACCTTCCTTGGGTGGAAACATTTTTTGACTTATAAAGTGTTGACCCGGATTTCAAATTCACATCAAATGTTTATTAGAGTCTCAATTTTCAGTTTCTGATAATACTGCTCTTTTTAACACGATTGGCCACAAGGAATCTGTGCCGGAAGAGAGCATGTTTTGCCACGGTCCGTGAGGCGGCAACAGACACAAATTTGCAGTTTATTTCGCTGAATGTAAGAAAATTCGGAAAGATTATCTTTTGTATTGATCATTTCGATATTCGGAAAATGAACCATGATTAATTGTTGTATGCTAAACTGATGAACCTGATCCAAAACGTAGAAGTGGGAGGAAGAATGGTAAATTTGGCAAAACTATCGTGGTAAAAAATGTGGTATAAAGTGCGGCTGAAGGTGCCAACTTTTCTTTAAACCGTTGTAGTGGCTATATTCGTGGAGTGAAGGTGAATATGTTAATCTGCTGTGAAAACTTGAAGCCTTAGCTACAAATTCATTTTCTAATTCGTCTGCATAGGTTGCGGAGCCAACTCGGCAGTGGGCCAATTCTTGTCGCTATTGCTCAGCCGTATTCAAACCGAATGATTTGATTATTTTTACATGACTAGTATCTATGTGAAACTATTCATGAACAGAATTTGAAGTCATTTGGTTCTTGGATGGCTGAATTTTAACGATTGGTGACGAGAATTGGCCCCGCACCCTATATGGGTTCAAGAAGATAAAACATCAGCAGTATAATAAACAGTAATGGGATGTGAAACTTGTGGCACCTAGGGCTGATTGCTGGTAAATTTGATTACTTTTATATTGTTTGTACCAAAATGAAATATTCTAAAACGTTCCAATAAGTAAAAATAGCAAACAAAGAAGGCAAAGTCAATTGGATTCGTTTTGGTGATTCTTGAAGTTTATGAACTCAAATGCCGACCTGGTTATCGATATTACCGAAATCTGGCGAATTCGGAAAACATAAGACGCAGTAATAGAATTCGCGAGTTTCCAAAAACAAAAAAAAAACTGATCCAATTGACATAGCTTTCTTAGTTTATCATTTTTACTCATTTATGAGCAGTGGCGTAACGTAGTCAGGCGAGGGGGCGGTCCATCCCTGTTGCTAACCGGACAGTTGAGGAAGTGAATGCCTATTCACTCTGCCGGCTCCATTGATGTATTTAACTGAATTTTTTTAATTTTTTTACCAATTTAGCGAATAATAAAACAGCACATGTTGGACCATAACAAGATAGGAAATGTGAAATCGACATGGTTTTCGTTGAGAATGACTCTTAGCTTGAATAAGTTACCATAGCTGCTTTTCCAATATCTTCATGCATGGTTGAATTTTAGTTGTATCGGCATGATTCGGCGGAAAACCGTATTTTTCTTTTCTTGAAGGGGTCACTCAAAGTATCCCGGTTGTTTCTACAAGCAGATTGTTTTAAAAAGCTTGAAGTTTGAGCCGTCGAAATGCATGTTTAGATGAAAATCTGCATTTGTCTCGTCCTGAAGGGTTTCCCCCGTAGTATCCGGATTGTCTCAAAATAGAAAATATTATCATAGGTCCATTTCAAGGCTAGAAGTAGACTATTCATGAAAAATCACGAAGTTTGAGCCGTCGAAAAGCATGTTCCGATGAAAATTTGTATCTGTCGCCACCTCACGGATCGTGGTAAAACACTTGCGGCACAGATTCCTTGTTGCCAATCGGGTCAAAAAAGGAAGCACTTACCAGAAACTGATAATTGGGACTCTAATAAGCATTTGACTGTAAGGGTTTTGAAATTTGGTCATATATAGTTTCCACAATGTTAGTTTGAAATCCGGGTTCATATGACCCGAAACCGAAATTTGGGTTCGATGCAGAAACGTAACTTCCTATGATTTTGGAAAAGACAAGAAAAATCAAACATCTAGATGCTTATTTGAGAAAGTTATAGCATTTTTTAAATCCATTCCGGGTCATATTGACCCCGACAGCTGAAGAAGGTTAATATCTAACTTGCCTTTTCCTCATACCTAACCCAATTATTCTGTACCAGTGTGTGCTCCGCTGCGTCGGCTTTCCCAAGTAACAAATTCAATTTTAAGGTACACTTGAAGAAGTTCTCAAGACTCATTTGATAAAACCACGCATAAAACTACATATTCTACATAACATCGATAAAACAGCCATAAAACCCTCATAAGTTCAAAAAGGTCCATACAACAGTAGGTTCTCAAGACTATTTCCCAAGATTCGCTTAAAACTTGATAGTTTTATCGGTTCATACTTATAATGACATTCAAGACATGCTTAAAACTATGATAAAACTACCACAAGTTTTGATAGTTTTATGATTTTACTCTTTAAGAACACTTCCAGCCCGTCACAAATATGTTTTGAAGATTCCATTTTGGGATTCGTTCTGCTGAATGGGGACTTTTTTTGTTTGTAGTTGAGTGGAAGCTATTAAAGAAAAAAAATATCGCTTTACACATGATGTTTCTTTTCCAAAATGGAAAAGAAAATCCGAAATGGATTCAATAACATAAAAGTTCGAAAATTTTAATGCGCCACGGAATCATTGCTGGAAAATTTATTTATTTAAAAAAAAAATAATTGAAAATTCAACAATTAGGTGACAAGGCTGATAAATTGTTAGATCTTGAAGCAATTGTGTCTACAATCCATTTTAAGTATTTTAAATGTATTTTAAACAGCAGAAATTGTTCGTAGCATTGGAAAAACGAGAGTTTTGTTGCGCACATATGTAAATGGCTACAACTCGGAGGGAATCGAGAATAGCCACGCTCGCCATTTTTTCAATGGTTTTATCTAAAACTACCATAAAACGCATAGAAAACTAATATTTCTTGCACAAGACTAACGATATTTTTTGAGGAGCACGATAAGTTCATCTTTATTTGTTCTATTCTTGAAAAAGAGGAGTAACGCTTGAATAAAACTTGTTTGAATTGCTCAAGGTAAACAAGTCTTTCGTAAGATAGCCATAAAATCAGTGTGGAGAAGGCACATCATAAACAAAAAAAAATGTGGACGTTCAAATCAAAAGTGTCTATGCATAATTGTTCTTCATAATTACAGCTTATAATTTATTGTTTTTAATCACCAGCGTAAGGCGATTAAAACATTAAAAAAAACTCTAACTTGAATATGCTAACAATTGATTTGGGAAGAAGAACAGATAATAATATTGCGTCGATGGCTGAAACATCAGTTGAGCGAAAGATGATTTTTCTCTTGATCTGTACGCTGGCAGCGCTGGCAGAAGAGCACTGTGCTGTGGATCACTGAGCGATTCCAGCGCACTACTTCCGACTTTGGATTAAACATGCGGATCATGGGAAAAATCGATTTTCGCTCAGATGATATACCAATTTTTACTTGCAACGAGTATAAATATTGTGTAGCCAATTGGAAACTGAAATGCACGAGTCGGGAGAATTCAACATTAACATAACATTTTACAATCGTAGTGCACATTAAACCTTACGTCAAAAGTGATGCGCTGTATTTCAACGGTGGTGCGCCATATAATACACTACCTGAGACGTTAGGTTTAACTTGCGCAACTGGCATAAAATCAAATATCATGAGTTATGCATCTCGGTTTCAACTGACGACACATTGCACCATTTAATTTTATTCGTTACAAAAAATAGGACGCATAACGCATAGATCCTTTTGATAAGATAGTCTCAGTAGGCTGCGAATCCAATGGAATGGTTAAAACAAAATTTGTCGTTGGTGGCTGAGATGAAGGAGTGTTCAATATATTGGATAGGTTTTTATTGAATTTCCGCTTGAACGATCCACTAGTTTTTAATTTCTTCCACCTGTGGGCGTCCATTGTGACAGTTTGTTTATTTTTCACATAATGTTCTTTCTCAAGAACATGTACTCTTATTTAAAATCAAATGGTTCTAAGAGAGTTTTATGGCAGCATTTTCAAGATACGTTCATCTTAAAGAAGAATGTCATAAAACGTTTACAAAACTTTTATCAGGTTTTATGCAAGTTGCGAAACGATGTCTTGAGAGGGGGATCAAGTATCTTATAAAATTACTTATAAGGTGAATTGCACTTATAAATTATGTAGTTTTATGGAGGTTTCTTCAAGTGTTCTTTAATCACTATTAAGAACTGTTAATGAATTAAAACCACCTTAACTTGGAAAATGCCCTGATAAAACCGGATGAACTCCATAATGCTTTGATAAAACTACCATAAAACATGAATAAAACCACTTTGCATTTGAATTACTACTTGGGTTGTTGTCGTTTAGGTACTAAGTTAAAGAGCCATGTGTACCTGTTACCTTGGTCTTTGTTTAGTAGATTTGTGTTCTGTTGTTTGTTGATTCCTAAGCTTTCTGTGACGTCTAATTTCCAGGATGTAGAGGTAGTCCGTAAGATTGTGATGTCGTTTGTCGTTATGTCGTGATTTTCCGTGAAGATGTATTCTGCAACTGTCGATTTGAAGTTATGTGCAAGTCCTTTGTCATTTGGTTTGACGCCCTTGATCACCTCCGTTAGATGTTCTTTTAATCTTGTTGCCACGGTTCTCTTTGTTTGACCTACGTATATTTTGATGCAGTGTTTATCCCTGCTCTCCCTAATACATCTACTGAATCTTTCGAGGAGCCTAACAACGATTGTGCCTACTAGAGAAAACGAAGTCCAAACCAAATTATCTTGGGCGTGGTTTCAGCTTTTGCGTAATGTCTTTATCGAAGGGATCGGATACACGTTTCAGGGGTTCAGGTGAATCGGAGAGAGTTGTTTGCAATTTCCTCTGAAGATGTTTTGCCCATTTGTTGATGACATTTTGAATTGTCCTCTTCTCGTAACCATTGAGTCTGGCAGTTTAGAAGATGTATGCTAATTATTTGGCTTTTCCGGGTTCATTGAGAGGAAGGATAAATATCCGGTGGATCATGTGGTGAAAAGTGGCCCTTTTATGCTGAAAAGACTGGAGTGAAAGCTTATTTACGAAATGTTCAGTGAAAGGTTATTTTTTTCTTAAGTTCTATATTATTTTCGTTTCATTTAATAATTACAGTTGTTCCTTCATTTTCGTGGATTCGCGTATCATTGGTTTTCTGCATGTTTTGGTGGTTTCATTTTACCTAAACTAACTACTTCTACAAGCCGGCGTCGTTGGTGTAGTGGTTAGCGTGACTGCCACTTGGCACCCCAGTGGGTCTGGGTTCAATCCCAGTCGACGTCGGTGGTTTTTCTCAGGCGAAAAAATCTGGTCACGTCTTCCTTCGGAAGGGAAGTAAAGCCGTTGGTCCCGGGAATATATGAATTCATGAGTCGTTAGGTAGGATCCAGGTGGTGGAGTCGTCTTCCTGGCGTCGGTGATTGTCACCATGTGAGGAAATAGGCCGACGTAAAATAAAGGGGAAAAAAACTACTTCTACTTATCCTTACCGTATTGTTTTCGTATTTTAGATTTTTCTATGGACTTTTGCTTTGTAAGCACTCCATATCTTCCACTAGTTCGAATTTTAAATATATCGTCAATAATGGTGATTTTTGTGAATGAGTTCTTTATCAAATGTGAGCTCTAATTTTTCTGACCAATATTAATTAACTATAATTGTTTTGTAGTTTCTAGATGCAATGTTAAGAAGTTAGTCCATATCTCAACTCTCTTTGGATGAGGTTTTGGCCCTGAAAAGCGCCGGTTTTCTTTTGCCTGAGATGAAAAGAAGCGAATTCAACCTTCGAAACCATACAGCGTGCTGTTGTGCTTATGAAAACGAATGATTCCACATCCACGCTGGTGTCTGGCGTAATAACTCAGGCCCGTTCCTTTTTGTAAAATTTGTTTCGCATTGCCTTAGTGATACCATCTTCCTTTCATGCAATGGTACCCGACGGCATTAAATAAAAGGGGCCCGGCATGGCGAGCAGTCATCGGAGATACATATCGACTCTGGGCTGCGCACCGTCAAATCGTCTAGCACACTCTACTACCTAGCAACATGTCTGGCCGTGGCAAAGGAGGAAAGGTAAAGGCAAAGTCCCAATAAAACCGCGCCGGATTGCAGTTCTCAGTCGGTCGCATTCACCGTCTGCTACGGAAGGGCAGCTACACCGAGAGGAAGGGTGCTCCGGAGGGATACTACACCGAGCGCGTTGAATCACGAGCTGTGTTCTCCACGTCAACAACTAAAATCCGTCACTTTCAGGACGATCAAATCAATTTGCCCAACTAAAGAGTTTGTTTGATTGAAATTTCTAGTGAGCTCATAGGAATTTCCATTACCACGCACCAACTTAAGTTTTCAGGGCCACCACAGTTTTAAAAGGGGTAATTTTTATGACGTTTCTGATCTTAAAAACAACAATAATACCACGTGTACTTAAACATAATTTTATCTTAAATAAACGAAAAATGAACTTATAATCACTTACACCGAAAAAAAACCAATAAGTTATCTTTTTTGCAATATCTTGGACAGTAGCGTTTGGTTTGCGCCAGAAAGCTTCAACTACCCAGTGTCGTCTTTAGTGCACTTGCGAGGATGGTATTGACCACTTTCTTTCTTCCTATCGGTGGTCACACTATAACGGACCTAATACCACCTGACATTCCCCAAATTTGTAGGATTCGTGGTCAAGCGGTTAGCGACGTTATCCGTCGTTCAAGTGATTGCCATGAAGTGAAGGTTCGATTCCCGCTCCAACCTGTGGAACTTTTCGCAAAACGAAAATGTCCATACTGGTCCACTCGGTGTTAGGTTAAGTTGTCCGTTGTAACTCACTATATGTTCGATGTTCAGTCTGTACAACCTCGAGTTGAAGATAGTGTCAATGTCTTATAAAATCAAATTCATTTAGCGGCCATCAGTATTTTTTCATGGCCAAGGGCATCTATGAACAGGAAAGGAACTACCTGAAGAAACTTGATTTACCTTCATTCATTGAAAGAATTACACGGTAGTGATTGCGCTTCACAGCGTCTCCGTTCCGTATTTACGTTTTTGTTTGTCACCGAAGCTCAGAAGTATGTTACGACAGTTGATGTACACACCTGACTTCTGACCATCGAGGGGCAGCTTTAATTGTTTCGCTTTTTGTTTTTTTTTTTCATAGGTTGATGATGGATTTCGCATGTGTGGGAGAGAAAATTCTCCATTTCTCTTAATAAGTTTAGCCTAATTAATTAGTATATCCAAGGAGGGGTGGTGGGGGTGCTTTTAGTTTGTATAGTTATATAAAAGTAATGTTAGAAATAAATGAAAAGTGTGGAGTGATGAGGAATCGGAACTGCGAGAGTGTCGCGTTTTGGATTTTTCAGAAAAACCAGTGCCTTGGCCTTCCGGCGCGACGTTACAAGACGTTCTCTATGACGTTTGATGACACGAGAAACAGTGGAGTTCATTATTCTAATTTTATTTAACGTGGCACGATACGAAAGATCTGGATTCTCGGAATGCCCGTGCAAACTTACAGGATGTCAACCGTACATAAAGTATATAATAAAGTACTTAATTACTAAAATTACCCAAACTCACAAAAATTTTACCCTAAAGGCTAAAAATTTGTATACTATAATTGTTATGTTTTTGTATTCTTCTACGCGGAGTAGCGATTACGATGATGTAGAAGGAAATATTTCTATCATCGCCATGAGGCCCCAGAGTGGACAGTATTTTTTGCTAGAACGGAAAATATGAAGAGAAAGTGTTGATAGTTCCGTCAGTGTACGGCAGGCTGTGAAAAATTTAATAGAAGTATTTGAAAATCGAGCGAAGGGCATGTGATAAATAGTACTCGAACCAAGCACATATTACATCCTCAATGTGGGGTAGGTCAAGGCAGAAACGAATCCACCACATTGACAGGCAAAATAATTAAACGTTGTATTCTAAAAATTTACCCAAATAGGAGAGAGAGTTCTCTCGTCCCATGTAGGTAACAAAACAGAGTGTGTACAAATAACTGCTAGAACCATCACAACCCATTGTGATACATGAGTACGATCAGGCACAGATTTTATTGCCTGTCAAGGTAGCGGATTCGTTCCTGCCTAGAGCTACCCCGCATTGGGGATGTAAGGCAAACGAATGTGTGCTTGGTTCGAGTTCTATATATCAGATACCCTTCGCTTGATTTTCAAATACTTGTATTCAATTTTTCACAGACAGCCGTACACTAACGGAACTATCAACACTTTCTCTTCATATATTTCGTTCCAGCAAAAAATTTTGTCCACTCTTGGGGCCTCATGGTGATGAGAGAATATTTCCAACTACATCATAAAAAGTATAGTATAAGCAGTAATAGTTATTGGCGTGTGTTGCAATTTTAACGTGGACAACCTTTAATCGCTATCTTTGAATAGCATATCTACACAGAAAAAACAAAGGAGATTTTGAAAAGCGCGTAAAATTTCGCCTCGTTTTATTCAAAGCCAAAAGAGGCGTAAACAACACAATTGTTTGTAATCTGTCATGCGCCATACAACAATGTTTGCAATCTTTTATTCAACAGGCTAGATTCAGGCGTTATCTGGATTTAATTTACATGAAATATCCCATTATTTTCTGGCATATCTAGCATTCCCTTTATGTGCATTAGATAACGCAGAAAATTCAATGTTTCTTCTTATCTGTGCAACTTTTGTCAAGCTTCCCGAGCAGGAACGAATATCTTGATAACTGGCCTTGTTATTCAAGAGTGATGCATTACTGGTAAAATACCTGAGGATAATACCATAAAAATGTTCCCACAATGTTATGCGAATACCAAATTAAGGTGAAAAAATGCCAAAATAGTACCTCTCAGGTATTATCAGGTATCCAAAATAACAAGTTTTGTTATTCGAGAGTTATTTGGCTTGCAATTCTTAGGTATTTTGCTTAGGTATTTTACTTCTTATCAAAACCAATTTCAGTTATCAAGATCAAAATTAGGTATTCATATGTTACGCCCTACATCAGGCTGATGTCTTAACTCTCGATGGTCAAACAAATTGTTGCCAATATAGGAATCAGGACTTCTCACAAATTCCTCTGTCCTCACAGTTAGGGATCATGTTCATCACACATATTTCTTCGGTTCTCTCAAGTCCTACACAAATAAAAAGAAAAATTGAATTTTCTGCGTTATTTAATTCACATAAAGAATGCTAGGTTTGGCAAAAAATATTAGAATATTTCATGTAAATTTAAGCAAGATAACGCTTGTATCTAGCCTATTGTATGAAAGACTGCAAACATTGTTGTATGACACATGAAAGATTGCAAACAATTTTGTCGCTTACGCCTCCTTTTGCTTGGAATTAAATGAGGGAAATTTTACGCGCCTGTTAAAATTCATTATTTTTTTCTGTGACCGAGACGTTTCACGTCACCACTTATGCCTTGTAAAACAGCTATACCAGCCCTACTAGCACAACTGTTGTTAATTTGTTGATTTAACTTCAATGTTATTGATTGATAAATAGCAACAATTAAGTTGTCACAACCATTTATTACAATTTCGTATAGTTAGGGAGTTTTTAAATTTGTTGAGAGACTGTAAGGCCAAGAGAACAATGTTATTTGTGGGCTTGGTGAACATACGGTAAATGGTGCCGATAGTCGTTGCTCAGGCGTATTCTGTGTGCCACGATGTGAGCGTTTCGATTTTACGCTTCAACCGAAAGAGCTTTTTGCAACTTGAAAATAGCCCTTATGATACACTGGATGGTGTTTATTGTCCGTTGTCTTATGCTAAGTATACAGCCTGTATAACCTGTCAACGAAACACGCAGAATTGTGCTAAATTTTTGTTTGTTCAACGTCAATGTCTTGATATTACGTACTATAAAACCTTCATTCATTCATTTTTAAAACGAAAAATCTTCCCTTCTATCAAAGAGCCATATCACAGCGAGATAATGGAATTTACCTGCTATTTTTAAATTGTGTCAAAGTTATCACTTCATTATTTGCTTTGTTGGGTTTGTTGAAATAAAATATAAAATCTGAAACTGAATATGCTGAACTAACAGTGACCATGAGACCACCCAATGCCATCATTTTCCTCTTCCTGTTGGCTCTCCACCCGTTTGCTAGGTAAAACTCCATTGTTCGAACATATAGAGTTGTTGATCTTATTTTCGTCCACTTCGGTAAAACATTCGCCTTAGCGTGCTCTTTTGTACACAGATAATAAGAAACATTGAATTTTCTGCGTTATCTAATGCACATAAAGGGAATGCTACACAGAAAAAAATTATGAATTTTAACACGCGCGTAAAATTTCCCCCCGTTTAATTTCAAGCCATAGGAGGCGTAAGCAACGAAATTGTTTGCAATATTTCAGGTGCCATACAATAATGTTTGTTTTCTTTCTTACATAAGGCTAGATTCAGGCGTTATCAGGGTACAATTTACATGAAATTTCCCATTATTTTCTGCCAAATCTAGCATTCCCTTCATGTGAATTTGATCACGCAGAAATTTCAATGTTTCTTTTTATCTGTGTAGATTTGGCAGAACATAATGGGATAATGGTTTTTTTTTTGCACGGTTTTTTTTACACGGTTTGTTTACGGCGATAACTCCAGAACGGAACTACTTATCGACCTAATTCAAATCACATTTTACGTTTTGGGCAAAAAGTAATCATATGGCAGTTTTTCAAAAAATTCACAATTTTTGGTGTAGATACTCAAAATTTTAAAAATTGTATTTTGACCATTGCATGAAAAGGTAACACATGCAAACAAAATCGGAGTAATTTAAAATGTTTATACATGTGAATTTTTCAACTCAATTTAGTCTTTTTTTACACGGTTTCATAGTAAAAGTGGAACGTATCCCCCGTGCAAAAAAAAACCTTAGAGTATTTCATGTAAATTTGAGTCATATAACGCCTGAATCTAGCCTGTTGTATGAATGATTACAGACACTGTTGTATGGCGCATGAAAGATTGCAAAAATTTTCGTTGTTTACGCCTCCTTTGGCTTGGAATTAAACGTGGGGATATTTTACGCGCTGGTTAAAATTAATTATTTTTTTCTGTGTAAAATTTTAAAGCAAATAGTACACTTTTTCTTGAATTTTATACAAAACTTGTGCTTACAATAGCTAGATAAAAAATGCAGTGAGTTTAAAATATGTTTCCTCCCTTTTTTTATTTTTCAAAACACGTTTAATTCAAATCTAAAGGGTGAGACGGCCAATGCTACAATCAGATAGAAATTTATAAGAAAATTAAGTGATTTAACAATGTAATCTTAGTCAACCAGTAAAGTAAAGTTGCCGTCTAAAACCCTGGCTTCCTGGCTGTCTTACCCCTTCCTTCCCTAGTCAAACAAAATCATTAATCTCTGGTCATTCGTTATTAACTATGGAGTAATGGCTGGCCCAGAATTGATAGTTACGTTGCGGATGCGTTTGCGTGAATTTGAAACGTATCTATTGTGGGCCAGCCATAATAGATATATATTTACTTGTTTCTATAAAACGTAAATAGCTGTTAACGGCAACTTAGCACTCCACCCTATCGGCGTAGTGAGCAGTGTGAAAAATCAGACGCTCCGCTCCAGCCGGAGCTGGAACAAATTTAACGATCGTAATTTATTTTAATAGTTGCAGGCAATTATCAGCAGTTACAGCCAGTGTGTATCCTTCCTTCCTTCCTTTGAATGTTGCACTATATTTTCGCACGGTGTGTCGAGTGCGGTGCTTTTTAAAAAATCTTTCATGGTGGTGCAATCCGAGCGCCGACTCTATCTCTCCTCATTGTCCTACCGAGTCACCACGTATTCCGGACTCAATGGGAGGGAAAAATGAGGCGCCATCTCTCCGCTTAGCTGGAAATGGGTGTGAATAAAAATGGTAGCGTCCGGGCAACCTAAACCAACAATCACCATAGAGCGGGACCCAGTTCCTGAGTCGATTAGGCGGAAAACTGTTCCTCTACAAACTATGTTGAAAGGTGGCGGATGGGAGCGTCCCTTTTGAAGAAGTGGCAGGACAACAAATGAGCATCGGTTTAATTTTTAAAGAACGAATAAATGGTCAATTACCGGGATCACACCAAGTGGCTACATTTGTGCTCTGTCAGTGTTGCGTAAGCCATTAAATTGAGAAGACAATTGTCATCTAGAAGAAAACCATGATCTTGGATCCCTCTTCTATATCCATTCCAGTTCATTACCCTCCGTTCCCCATATATTTTTCCAGTGTAATGGTTTTTTCACCCAATTGCCAGAGAGTGATAGAGATTGTCACATTTGTGTTAAACCGTCATTGGATGGCCTTTGTCCGGTTTCGGGGGATAATGGCAGCTGCTGGTGGCCATTCCTGACCGTTCTCAACGAGCTTGTTGTTTGTGCAATTGTGGTTTTTTGATTGCTGCCGTTTACAGCGAGGGCTGTCTTTTGCAAAATGTGTGGTTCGTGACCTGGTTAATGTGATGGGAAAGAGTTAACATGGAAGTGAGGCACTGGACATATCAAGAAGACTTAGGTTCTGCATGGTAGAGATGAAAGCCGATTTGAGGAAGAGTGTAGTATCAATGGTAATAATTTTACAGGAATAGTAATTTTTGGGGAACCAAGCGGCATAGGATGGCAATAAGGTACTCACGTGTTTTTACATGGGAGGTGTTGATTGATGTTTGGAATAACATATAGTGTTGAGGAGTAGACGAAGTTTGGAAACACTACCGTGTGTTCAACACGAATAAACAACATAAGGTTGCTGCTCTTCATTGTGGAACGTGTTGTCATCGGTCGTCGGCCATCGATCAACTTCTTTCATCATCAAAATTTAACATGTCTCACCACTACAATTGCCCAGGACATATTAGGATATAGTGAAATAAAGGATTGCATATGTAATTTCAGATAGATGAAGAATCGAAATGAAAAGTTTAAGTTTCATGGCCAGACAGGACTAGGGCCTGCTCAATGAGTAGACATTCGTTGAACCGATCCTTTGAATTGTACTAGTTTTATGGTAATTGTAAATAATTTTAGATGTGGTGTTTTTAAAAGTACACATGTTGTTTATAACTTTTACTAATGGTTTCATGTTTCTAATCCTGTTTGATTCTCACGCGCTGAAAGAAACACGAATGAGTAAGTCAAAAAAGAGGAACTTAGGCGCACAAGAAAACTTATCCGAGTACCTTATGCTGGATTTCTAGAGAACCAGCTTCAAGTTAAAACATAAAATTATATTGAAACCATTTCCTTATTAAAGGGTGACAGCTAAAAATGCGTATTTTTATGTTGGTTTAAGATAAGTGTGTAAGTAACTACCGTCATCTGCAAAAAGGGGACGTGATATGTTTTGGTGGATGATATATGTTGCGCTGCTTACAACAAGCAGGGCCATAAAATTTCACTTTCAATTGAAAATCGCCGGGGTACGATGGACTTAACATTCATCCCTTTCAATTGAAACATATTATCTTCTTTTGACAGCCACTTCTTATTCTTCTTCAGCAGAACAATCTTCAAACAAACATTTCGACTAAGCTTTTCATTCATCGGTGTTTATTTTAGCCCTCGGTGTCAAACTAGTATGAAGCAGGACAATTGAAATTTATACAATACTTTCGGATTTATATTCATTTCTGAGGTATTCATTAATTTAAAGACTAGAAACAGTGCCATCAGATAAAGTAACAATAATCAACCATTTTTTAAAACTATAACTGAAATTACTGATATTGATGTTGCTTTAACGCGATTCCTGAGGTGTTCATACACACTACCAAAATGTCATGTAAATTTCTGTCCCCTGAGACCAACACATGCAAGCGTCTTTTTGCACATAAGAATGAGTTGAAAGAGATGAGAAAATAAATCCAATCAAACCCATATTTCATAGAATTGCGTATGTGTTGGTTTCATGAGACATAATTTTACACGAAGTCTTTGTTTACGTTCCCGAACTTTTTACAAACATGAATTACGTCTCGTGTAAAATTCATAATTTCTAAGTGTGTAGCTCCAGTGCAAATGCAACAAATGCAATTTCAATAAGTCACCGCAGTATCAAACAGAAACGCGCTTGCCAGCAATGCGTGCATCGTCAAATGACAATACTTCTTGCATCACGGGCAGGCATGCTTCGTTGTGTTCGCCAACCACCACGTCGTTTGAAGCAAGCCTGGATTTCAATTGAAACGCTTTCGATGGTGGCTAGATCGCAAATGATTTGAAGCGTACTCACGTTTGACAGGAAGTGAATTGGGAGTGAATCGGTGAAAGTAAGATTGATTCACTACACGAAAGCTAATTGAAGTGGAGTGAAATGAATACAAAAGCGATTCATTTTCATTTTAATGCTTCGACAATGTAGGACCCTGGTTGTAAGTCCCTAGATTTTTTCTCTTTTTGCATTATTGTATTCGACATATAGTGTTTTATTGCTGTTTTACAGTTAAGAATCGAAACATACGTTGCACATTGAGCAAAACATGATACAAAATCGCCCTTTTTTCTTTTCACTGGTTTCAAAAGATGTGGAGTACCTATTCGAACGTAACGTAAAAGTACCAGACGTGTTTGGTTTCACCCTCTTCTCCCCTATGTATTGTTAGATTAAAGAAAACCTGTCCTTATATGCATCTGAAACTAAGTTAAAGAAAGTAATACAGTGAATTATATGTTCATAAGCCAAACATATCAGCTTTAACAAGTTTTTCAATGCGCAGAGATGTGAAATAACCCATTTTACTCCCCACTCCTCGTTTTTTATGTTGACTTTTTTTAATGTTAAATGCACAAAAGACGATTGGTGCATAACCGAGAACTGCAGATCGTGGAAAGTGACTAATTTCAGATCTTTTACCATATAATTTGTTATATATATGAACCTGGGTGTGGCAACCTGATGCGGTCTTCATTTATGCCATCACGGATCGCCACAATGGCCCCTTATTTTACACGCCTCTGTGTGATTTGTCACCTAGAGTTGTTATCAAGGAAGAGTTCTCTACACGCCTTGTTGAAAACATTGTATGGTCAAAAACACACCAGCTGCCTTAAACAGCTCAGTGAGTTTGTTGACAAAATGATAAACAGTTTCGCGTATGAAACGCAGTGACTTTGTGTTTCATAAGACTTATGGTATACTTACTAAGCCTTTTTGTTTTCCTGGTGTTTACGCCAGTTGAACGTAAGTTGAGAATGTTTGAGGATAGAAATAGAAAGAAAAAGCGTAGGTTAATTTTTAGGTTTAAGTTTAAGTATGGTTTCAATAAAAAAGTCTGATTCGGACCACCGACCCGTCAGGTCGGCTGGTTGAGTTCTAACTTTTGTCGTTTTGATCCAATCCAAAAAACCAGTGCCCCGCGACAGTGGAGAGCCCGGTGCGCTTCAGTGGTGACAGCGATGAGATGCTCAAAGCACACGATTTCCATAGCCAAAAAGTTCAATAAATCGATTGATACATGTAAAGTATTCCCCCTAATGACGCACTGAATAGGGACCGCACTAATGGAAATCACGCTAATGGAAACTCATAGCATATGGAATTTAAACATACTGGCAAAAGGATAAAATGTCTCACGATTTTGGACAAATAGAATGTTCTCAAGACAACAGAAATGCGCGTATATTGAAAGTTGTTTCCTAATATACCAACATATATGTGAGCAAACAAATCGTATAGAATGCAATAATATGGCTTATGTGTACATGTGTGGAGGCCATTGTACGTGCAAATTCCATTGTTTTCTGAAACGAGTTGATTTGACATCGTAGGCGATATAATCTGCAATAACAAATTCTTTTTAATGAGTCTGACGATATAAATCCGATTTAGTTTGTGACGCATTACGATGGATGAATGACACATCGTATCCCAAGTAACATTGCTAACACCATCCTGCTTTATTAAGTTTTATTAAAGTTTTATGAAAGTCACTAGAAATCAATTTGGTTTTCTTATGGCACCAATAGGTGCCAATAGGTTTCATATTTTAGTCAGGTTTATGAGAACCTACACAGGTTGTTTACAACGATCTTAAAACCTTGTATCTCAAATTCCTTTTATGCCTATCAAAGGTTTTATTTCGACTTTATGAACTCGTAAAATGCTGTATTGAAATGCCGTTTTAAGACTCATTGGTATTATCTTATTATGGTCAGTTGAAAAAGCATTATAAAACCATTTTGCCTCCAGTAAATGCATTAAACGGCAAATTGGCATTGCAGGAAGTCACTATAAAACCAAATAGTTTTATAGTAGTCATTGTGAAGAAAAACTGGTTTCATGGCAAAACTGTAATTTTTTTCCAATCGCCATATTGAAATATAAGAAATAATTGAAATGTGGAAACACAAATGCATCAAATTTTCAAAGGTATGCAAATAAACTGTAGACTGGAGACTTATTTCGGCATCCTTTAAGATAATATCATCCAATTCCAAGCACTTTTCAGGAATTTTATGATTAATTTAGCGAATATATTTGTTTTAATTTTGTTTACGTTGTTGTAAATTCGCATAATTTCCGAGGCGCCTTAATTTTTGGCTCTTATCGCATTTAAAAATAAATGCGCATATAATTTGTAGCATAATACGCTGTAGAAAACACAATGTTTTTTGGTTATTTTGCTATCAAACAACATTTCCCGCATCACTAGACCTTTTTTTTTACTGCTAAATGAATCAGAAGAGCAGAGAATCGAACAAAGCAGAACAACAAAAACCAACCTCGATTTCACAGTAAAGTTTGACATCTGTGGCCATATGGCCGCATTCTGGTTTTCATGGCAGCCAATAGGTTTTATGAAGGTTCTCAAGTGGTCATAACATCTTTCACTAGAACATTTTCAACATCTTTATGTTCTTATAAAGGTTTTATTAACTTTTTTTCACAACCGTCTATAGAGTGGGCCATTTTGAACAAATTTCGACTTTAAAGAAGCATAGAGGAGGTGTTGGTAGACAAAACAGTTTTGAATGTTTTTTTTATCAACAAAGCCGGGAAGAGTGCTATACGGCTGGAATAAAACTAAAATTGTTACTTGAGATATAAGTCGAAAATGTGCAGTCTATGCGATTTAACTCCTACAGAATGCGATAATAACCGCAAGTATATGCGATTTTGACTTAAACTATAGGAATATTTGTCCATACTGTATCGAGCGCAGAACGGGACAAGATGTGCCGTGTCTGGTCAGAACATTCGTTTCCAAGTGCTTTTTTTCTCCCGCGTGGTAAGCGACCAATAAAATGCAGTGTGATAGCGTTTGAGTGACCCGGAAGCTGATTGCATGAACATTATTTATTGCAACACAGTACATCAGAAAACAGTGCAATATACCATCGATCTCAACCCAGCAGCATCATAGCAGCAAGCACACTTGCTACGTGCTGTTATTCGGCCGATCGGTAAAGGTTGTTGACAACGCCAGATAAGTATAATTGAATAGTTCTTCAAGCTCAGTGAATAGCTATTGTGGTGAAATTTTGCCTCGCAGCAACGTGTGCGTATGTCTCGATCCGTAGGAGAAACGAATATAGTTAAATAGGGTGGTAGGCCCAATTTTCACCACTTTAACATTTTATCGAGCGTATAAGTAGAACAATTGTTATTAAAAAAATTAGGAAAGTTTAAAGTAGCACTTCACTTGTTCACTTCTTAAACATAAAAACATAAAATTCTTAAGCACTCTTTCAAACTATCACTAGTAAACACGAGCAAATTCCGCTAAATTCCACTAGAAAAAGTCTATCTTTCGTCAGATGGGCTTACTTCGTTTACGACTCACAGACTGAAGTAGTTGGGCAGAATTATCCCTAAATGGTCGGGGTTCTGCCAAATCGCACCAAGCGCCTATAGAAAATAATCAGTTTTGTCCGACATATTATAACAGAACTTTTCAGTATCAAGATGAATCACATCAGTGGGGTTTGAAGTTTGTAACAAATAAGCAATTTGAGTGATCCATCTTCATAATGCATAGAAAAAATATTCTGTGACGATTGTATGGGTTTAGTTAGGCAGAATGACGCAGAAACCAAAGAACGCTGACAGTAGAGAAGAGAAAAGGAGTGATAGTGAGTTGTACTCTACCACCTAGACTGTTAAGGTCAGTTCTGCATCATATATTTATAAGATTGCAAGAAAAATTTCTTGAAATTCATATGGGACAACTTAGCACTATAAAACTGCCAATAATATTGGCATACGCTGATGATATCCTCATAATCTGCAACGATCTTGCATCATTTTTGGTTCGATGGTTGTTTTAGAGTGAACTTTGAAAGACAGCTACCAAAATGATCTTTTAATAATTCAAAACCAGTTTTTTCCTTCAACACTGAAATTATAACAATGAAAATGTCATCACTGTGTTTCGGTTGGCAAGTAGACAATGATTACATTTTCAAACGCATTGTAAACGTATAACGTATTTTATTTTTTCTAGAAAACTGTTCAGAATAGTTGAAATAAGTCAGCTGCTGCTGTGAAATAATTGCATTGATTTTAACTTGTATAATCCTTTAGCTTGCAGGCCATTTCTCACGTAAGCAATCTAGCATGACCACTCAACTTTCATAATTGTTGCTGATGTTTTGTATTGCCAGGCAACACTTCACAGACTTAAAAAAAAACAACTCTTTATTAATAACTTAGGCAGATTAAGTATACCATTTTTTTCGGATTGCTGAATCCTTGTCGACTTTCTTCCCGTACGCATGTGCTATGGGAAATTAATTTTTAATATTCATTAACACAAAAAAAACATATCTCTATCTTGACCTCTATGCTGGCTGGCAAGATATTATTCTTCAGCTTCTTTTTCGCTTTTTTAATCAGCTGCATTTAGGATTTGTATGTGAGTATTCAATCTAACACCCATTGAAAGAAATCTGTTTGCAACAATCCTTCAAGTGACCGTTGAAAGCAGCTTTGATGTGGAAGCTAGAAAGTAATAGCCCTACTGCAGATCCAGAAAGTCGTTTCAGAATGTCTGAAGGGTCACGCCCATTTCAAAGTTACATTCACATACCATAAGCAACACATGCAAACATTATCGATATTTTTTTTTTGTCTTCTTTATTTTACGTCGGCCTATTTTCCTCACATGGTGACAATCACCGACGCCAGGGAGACGACTCCACCACCTGGACCCTACCTAACGACTCATGAATATGAGCCGGGACCAACGGCTTTACTTCCCTTCCGAAGGAAGACGTGACCAGATTTTTTCGCCTCAGAAAAATCACCGACGTCGACTGGGATTGAACCCAGACCCACCGGAGTGCCAAGTAGCAGTCACGCTAACCACTACACCACCGACGCCGGCAAGGCTACTTATCGATATTTACCGATATATATTATGACTACTGCAACACACTTCCAGATTTGGAAAAGTAAAATTTCAAAATAGGACTTTTATGATAAATTTATTATAAGATTGATCTCACAAAAGGCTGCCTCTAAAATAACAATAGTTTGTTCATTTGTATAAATGAAACTTTTTTTTGTCCGGAGAGTTACACCCATTCTGTAGTTAATTTCACTTACAATAAGCCCCGCATGTAAACATTACCAATATCATCTGCATAAGGGCACTGCAACACACTTCCAGATTTGGAAATATAAAATTTCCAAACCAGGCACGTATTTAGTATTATTTGAAAATAGGATTATTGTTATGTAGTTAAAATCAGATAGGTCTCACTCATGGTCACCTCCTGAATGGCACACTACCTTGTCCATTAGTAAAAATAACAATTTCGACGTTGAATCGTAGTTAATTTCATGCACTCGCGTCAAAATACACGGTGTTCAATAAGTTCGAATACAAGTTTTCATCATTGCGTAGGTATGCGCCATGTACATATTCTGCATTGGTATTGGTGTCAGCTTTAGCTTCATTCATACGCTACCGAATGTGCGCGGTGTTGACATTCTGTTAGTTGTTGTTTGTTTGTTACGCGCGATGAAGAGTATCGGGACTTCGTAATTAAGCGTTTTTTGAACGGTGAGCGACCCGGCGATATATTCCGGCTGCTGAAATCGCATGGGGTCAAGCGGAACTTTGTCTACACGACCATCAGGCGATACCGGGAGACGTCCTCGACCAATGACCGTGCGAGATCCGGTCGGCCGCGTTCAGCGAGGACGCCACGGGTCATCAAGATCGTGAGGGAGCGAATTCGGCGCAAAAAGAACCGCTCAATCCGGAAAACGGCTGCAGATCTCAACGTTTCCATTGGAACCGCTCACACCATACTCACCAAGGACTTTGGTTTCAGGCCTTACAAAAAACGTAAGGTCCATGGCGTTTCGGAGGCTACCAGCAAAAAGCGGTTGGATCGAGCTAAGAGGATCCTCTCTCGGCACGCTGGTCAGGAGTTTGTTTTTTCGGACGAGAAACTGTTCGTGCTGCAGCAGCCGCACAATGTGCAAAATGACCGGGTGTGGGCGCCATCGAGGGACAGCATTCCTGAATCCAATATAAACATCCCTCGGTTCCAAAGTGCCGCGTCGGTGATGGTTTGGGGGGCAGTATGCAAACGTGGTAAGCTACCCTTGGTGTTTATTGAAAAAAACGTCAAAATCAACGCGGCGTACTACAAAACTGAGGTTTTGGAAAAGGTTGTTGCCCCCAGTCTCCGAAGCCTCTACGGCGATGAGCACTACGTGTTCCAGCAGGACGGTGCACCAGCCCATACGGCAAATGTGGTTCAAGCCTGGTGTCGGGACAATTTAACCGACTTTCTGGACAAAACTTTGTGGCCTCCCAGCTCCCCGGACTTGAATCCTCTCGACTTTTTTGTTTGGTCCTATATGATGGCGAAGCTGAACGAATACAAGGTCAGCACTTTGGATCATTTCAAGACGGTAATTCTCAAAATCTGGGACGAAATGCCCCCCCCGCGCCGGGATATGTTGATAAGGGTCCCAAAATATTTTAATCCTTTTCAAACAAATTTTCAATAACATATATCCACAAAATAAAAAAATATGTTTTCATTTTTTTAACAAATTTTGAAAGTGTATCCGAACTTATTGAACACCGTGTAAGTGTCAACATGAACGTTGTTAAACCATCCGTTTGATATGCAACCAGCACAACACAACTCTGTTCACCACGTGGTGAGTGCATTTGAAATTAGACATAACCTGACATAACTCTTCTAGAGTAGCTCTAAAAAAAAAGAAACACTACCGACCATTACACATTTTGGGAGGGATTCCATATAGGCGATTACATTCACTACGTCTTACACAAAGCATTGCTTTTATGATTTCAATTTTTGTTTAAGTTTAATAATCAAGATTTTAATGAAAATACTTGCACTGTCCTTGAACAGCTGTAAGTCCTCTGAAATCCACCAAACCTCTTAATAATGTCCACCTTAGATAGGTATCCATGGATATGTTACGATTTGTTGTAGGAATATAATTATTTTCTAGCATACTACACATAGGTGTTTCTTACCTACCCGAATTTATCCACAATATTTGAACCTCTTTTTTTCAGCAACTTACTAACGTTAAATTACCTTAAAGTATCAAAGTATAACTTACGAATAAATGATAAACTCAAGCAAATTTGGAAGGTAACACATAAAGCCTGCCCACGTTAAATTTCGAACACTTTTCTTTCAGCGTAGATTTTGAATTATTTCACGGATCGCTTAAACGTTTCACTATTATCACAGCTGAAACTTTCCACTTCATTTCGTGGTACAACATGTTTACATTATTGTAAACATCGAATCAAGTGGAACGCCACGAACGGCAGCAAAATACAAATTTATCGGTACGCGATCTTGCCAAGAAACTTGAACTACCAAAAAATACCGTGTTTTGTGTTTGCAAATCATTTGGCCAGCACTTGACTGTGGATCGGAAAGTTGAAAGTGGAACAAATCGAAAAGTATGCTCCCGACAAATTGACAAGAAAGTGGTAGCCATTATTGAGAAAAATCCCAATCCCAATGAAATATGGCTCGCAAAGTTGGGAAATCAAAATCATGCGTACAAAAAGCGAAGCAGAGGCAAGGACTGAAGGCGAAAAAAGTGAAAATGGTGTCCAACCGTGATGACAAGCAACATTTCACTGCAAAAAGTCGTGCTAAGGAGCTTCACACCATTTTTTTGCAAACATTTTCATGCATCATTAATTGATAAAAAAGCATACGTACTCAAAAACTTAAAACATCTTCCGGGTCTGGGTTTTTATACCGCAATGCAAAGGAACGGCGTTGCCGAGCATTTCCGGACAGAGAAGGTGTCCGAATTCCCGAAGAAGTATTTGATTTGGCAGGCCATATGTAGTTGTGGTCGAAAATCTAAAAGTTTCATATTTACCGGCACTATCAATAAGGATGTGTACGAGAAAGAATGTCTGCAAAAGCGGTTGCTACCGTTTATCAGAAGCCACGACTCTCCAGCTCTGTTTTGACCTGATTTGTGACTATGCCAAATCCGTCCTGGAATTGTTTAAGGTACAAGAGGTCATATACGTGCCAAAACAGCCAATCCACCAAACTGTTTAAAACTTCGCCCAATAGAGAAGTACTGGGCTCTAGTTAAGCGGAAACTCGTCGAAACTAAAAAAAAGTAAATGATACCGATGATTTGAAGAGAATATGGAAAATCGTCACGGCGGGCGTATCTGAGGATACAGTACGGAATCTGATGGTGGGTGAACCACAGAAAGTTCAAAAATTTTACAGAAAGAAGGATTAACATCTTAATCAACTGTTTCTAATGTAGATATGCTTCTATTATTGTGAAATAAACAATCGGTTTTGTTGAATTATATGTAAAATTTTTGCTGCTATTGTTTTGGTGTCCGAAATTTAACGTGCACAGGCTTTGCAATCAACTATAAATATTCCTATGTCACTCATTTGTAGTCTGCTTTTTCGCTATTCTATTCAATTAAGCATAGTGATGTTTAATGCCCACAAACTATTGTATCTATCTTCGTGTTTAAATGTTTTGTTTTCCCACAAATTACCTCAAAGTTAGTTTACCATTTTTTTTGGCAGCTGTTTGTTGTTGTTTTTTTTAAAAACGCACTACTACATTTCCAAAAGTCGCACTACCACACCCTGACGTGATAAGTTAGGTTAATAGAACCAGTAATCTCCTCATCTGTCAATTGGACGCGCACCTAGTGTTGTTAGAGGGAGCCCTCTATTCGATCAAGCGTTTATGAGAAAGGCACCGCGAGCCGGGTTGCTGGTACTCCGGTCGTGGCAACAACGAATATTGTATGATTTTTTTTTCTTGAAAACAAACCTCGTCCGAATAGCTGCATTTCGAATTTGACCACAAAATTGTCGGAATAGATCCAGCTTTTGAGGTTGGCCCAGAAATTCTCGATTCACCGGTGCTGCAGAACGTTCGGAGGGTTCGCGTTCTTCGCACAGTGATATTCAAGCAGACAATCTCTTCCAACGACATTTTGGCGTTGTGGGCCGATGCCAGGTTCGGCAAAAACAACACATTCTCTCCTGCATGTTGCATCCGGATAAAGGCAATCATTTCCAACAGGCAACCTCCTTATTCACAGCAAGTCTAGAAAAAAAAAGAATAGTGGTTTCGCAATCCCTGGTTGCCAGCTACAAAACTTTTTTTCGGAAACTTGGTGTAGCAGATTTACTTGATCTGGCTGCTCACTTCCTCGGTGAAATATCAGGACCCCCCGCCGTGACTATATTCTTCAGCCGCTCCTGATGGGTGGCGACCTGAAACTCCGCGTGACGACTAGAGGTATCTACGGGTTTTCTTGTTTCACCGACCTCCTGGCATAAAGCATTGCAGGATTTCTCCCCTTGCATTCAGTTTTGCGCCTCAGTTATTGCTTGACTTTATGGTCGCGCAGGACCGTCGGATGGCCCGAACCAGTCTTCTTCCCGATGCTATTTCCTTCGTCCAGCATGGTGATGATCTTATAGATACTAGATCTACTGGATTTCTTCGTCCGGATAGTAGGTAATAACATACTATTGAACAGCTATTTTTTACTGCTTTCACCGTGGCTTTTGAAAAACAACTGATAGCGCTGCCAAATTACAAAATATCTCCCATTTGAAACTACGCACATGTGCTTTCGTTTGATCCAGTCAACCATGCACTTTTCATAGGCCGCCGGAGGGATGACCTTCAGCTCCTTCGTTGCATTCTCTTTTACAGCCACAGTGGACTCGAATCTCTTTCCCTGAAGTAGCATTTTGAATTTCGAGAAAAGTTACAGTTCTCACGGGGCCGTTATGATGCGTTTCATGTAGGTTATTTTGCCAACCATTGCGACGTTTTCGTCGGTATTCGATGTTGAAGGGCGTCCGAAACGAAGCAATTCTTCGGCCACTTCACAACCACTTTCGAACTCTTGATACAATTCGCATGCTCTGGTTTTCGAACGAGCTGATTCCCCATAGGCTTTTGGCAACATTTTCAAATATTCCGCACCAGAATTTTCGTTGGAGACCCAACATTTTTAACAACCTCTTTACACAACAAAATTATTCATGGTGAAATGCGACAATCACCAAAACTTTTCTTTGGAGGACTTCGTCCTTTTTATGTGAAAATTTTTACTTATCCAAGTTAATTAAAGTAACATACATATGCGCGTAAGCGTGATGATAATTTTTGAAATCTATACCTGGATTGCTTGCAGCATTTAATCTCGTGCCGTAACTTCTCAATTATCATTTCTCTCACTAGACACTACACTAGATTAGAATGAGGTTCAGTTTTAGTTTGGAACAGCATGGTATTATTGCAATTTTTCTTCTTCTTCCGGATAAACCATGACATAACTATTTTAGTGAATTACCTTCATAATTGTCTGTTTTCCAAGAACACCATTACATTCCATATAACACCGTTTGTGTTTTGCATTAATATGTGCAACCATTACCTCTTTCTGTTTATTCAAGCAGTGATCCAGATTAACATCGTAGTAGAGCAGAGCCATTCGGCTGGGATTAGTTTGAACTGTAATATTTCAACATTAATTCCACGGCGCCTCACTCTGCTGCTGGTGACAATCGTTGACTTTGGAATTTGTCGTATCCGAAACCCCATAAGTGTTTGCCTCTTAATCCGTTATAGCAATGCCTCCGACCACTCACATGTCGTGTAAATGTATGTAGATGTGACCGGACAGAAGAGAGTGACGATGGCGTTGCGGAAAGGACATGCGGTAAAACTAAGCTGACTGCTTATGTGAGCCCATTTCAGCTCGCAAGGACATATGTGCGAACAAATCGTTTGCAGATACATGAGGTTGTTTACAAGCATCCGAACATAACATTAACAGTTAATTACGCAAAAAGATTCACCAAGACAGCAGATAGCAATGGCCCAGATGATGGGCAGGCATGCGAGCAGGCCTGAGATACTGTGTTTGAAAGCGATTGGACATTTGCGGTTGGACGAAACTGTATCACTTGTGATACTGCAGTGGGGTGCAGTGGACTGGAACATACGGTATTGGGAAGATCTAATATTGCTGCATAATATCTACGCTTCACTTGTTCAACTCAGGCATGTGGCAGCCGGTGCCAGCGCGGACTATTGAATACAAATGTCACACTCTGCTGTACAAATTGATAAATTACTTTGGATTTTGGTTTTAACACATGTACCTATAATCTCAAAGCAATGAAATTCTAATGAAAAATACTTCTTGATGACTGATGATCTTCTGTGTGTGGTCTTGCAGCCTTGGTCGTTTATTATTTGCATAAATAAAAGCGAATTTAAATGCAATGTTTTCCTTTAGGCAGCATTCATTAATTATGTCACGCTTTTAGGGGGGGGGGGGGGGGGTTCAGAAAACCGTGACATTTTGTGACAAACGAGGGAGGGGGGTAAGCTGAATCGTGACATCACATTTTTGAAAAAAAAAAACAAAAACAAAATGATATTCTTATGCAATATCGCCTACTACTACTATCCCTACTGTTCACGCCCCTTCGTAAACGAACAGCAACAGCAGTAATCATGCAGCACTCACACACCGCTCGCATTAACTATGCCACGCCCTGTTCTGCAACTTTCCATCGTTCTGGAACTTTCCATTGTTCTGGAACTTTCCATCGTTCTGGACCTTTTGGAACTTTCCATCGTTCTGGAACTTTCCATGTTCTGGAACTTTCCATTGTTCTGGAACTTTCCATGTTCTGGAACTTCTAGCAGTAGCGGCACAATATAAAAACGGCACCGCAGTGGCGCAGTCATTCAGTCATTATATCAATTCTAAGGTGTTAAGATCAAAAGGAAAAAGCAATAAAGGATAAGTGAATAGAAGCAGTAGTTTTTCTATCAATATCTTCTGGATCCATTATCCGGTGCAACAGCCCAGTGTTATACAGTGTTGAATACAGTCCACCCTACGACTAGAGTGTTTGCTGTCAACGGCCTTGGAACCCAACCCGGCCTTTTCAGGGTAAGAAGAGTTGAATTTTCCACCCATGAGCCAAGACAGAGCACTCGTTTTACCCGACAGTTGCTAGTTTGAGCGACACCTATTTCCTTTCCTACCGTGTTAGGACACGTTTGAGTTCTGTCGCAAGAGAGCTAGCAAGCTACTTCAAGTACCCTACGGATCCGGTGTTTGGCTCCGACACCTACCATACCTAACACGCTAACTTGAAAGTACCCATTAATGAGTCGAAAAGTACGCATTTTGAAGAAAAGTGGCTTAACTCATTATTAGGAGTATATTTTCCTCATTAATTGAGTATTCGTTACCCATTAATGATTAATTGATACTCATAAATGAGTAAGCAATACTCAGAAATGAGGAAAGTATACTCTTAATAATGAGTTAAGCCACTTTTCTTCAAAATGCGTACTTTTCGACTCATTAATGGGTACTTTCAAGTTAGAGTGAATACTATTCCACCGTTCATGAATGACAGCTGCAGCTCATTCAGTGTGCGTCAGTGAATAAAGTCCAGTGTTTATTGGTGAAAAATTGGTTCGCGCAGTTAGTGTATTTTGGAAAATGAATCGTGGAGAACTTTTTAATACGCTGTACAATGCGTATGTAAAGGCTTACCCGGATAAGAAGAAAAGGGAGTGCCAATTGGATGCTACTAATTTCTGGAATGAACGGAAGGGCAATGACAACACCGCACTTGAAGAGCAAGTCAATAACAAAATAAAAGAGCTTCATGCCTTGCAGCTAAAGAAAAAGGTAAACTTCTTCAACTATGGGGAAAGTCTATGAGTGCTCCTAAGGAATCAGCGCCGACAGTGAAACCCGCGCAACCCATCAAGGAAATTGAGTATATGGCTCAGCCGTCATC